>JAGFMF010011457.1:3168143-3192105 GCA_019455555.1 Galemys pyrenaicus | reverse complement strand
CTCTGTCTGTGGTGAATCCTCTCACCCCCCACACCTCTGGCCTGTACCCCAGTGCTTGTGTGCATAAATAAATAAATCTTTAAAAAAAAAAAAAAGAAATGTATCATATAGTAATGATTAATAGATAAAATGATATCGAGAGGGAATGTCAAAGGAAAATAAAAAACACTAATGTCGAATAAATATAAGAGAAAATATTGTTTTGCAATAAAATAATGCAAGTTAATAAAAGATATTGCAAATAAACAACATGCAAAGCAAAAAGAGGGGAGCATAAGGGAGAAGATGAAAATAACATGGTCAGTGTTGTCATATGGCAGAGCAAGGGAATCTCACATCTTAGGCAACATTTTTTTCTTTTCTTTTATTTTGACCTCTTCACAATAAAGTAAAACAGATCCAGAAAAGCATGACTGTCGAACTGAGTGGAATGTTATCAGAAAAACACCCTTGCCACCACATTCCAGTCCTAGCAATAGAATTGCCAGGCTTGCCAGAAATTCTTTCTTTTGGCTACTCACATCTCACGTTGATGTTTCCTAAAGTCTGCACAGTTTTGGTGGAGAGTGTGGTGTGGTCACATACATCTGAAGGGGTGTGATCCTCTACCTCTTACAACGTTGTCAACCAATGTTACCTCAGTAGAAAAAAATTAAAAGTGTGCACACCCTGAGCTTCATAGTTAGCTTAGTTTTTTTTTATAGTTTTATTTCCCAAAAAGATATCTTTGTAATTTACAGAATCTTTTGATCTATACATTCCCCTAACCCCTTCCTTTTCTTTGCAGTTTATCTTTTAAAAATTCTAGATTTTTGACCTGTAGAGTTTAATGGGCTCTGGAAATTGCTGATTACATCCTCAACCAAGATTGCATCCTAAATCAGTGAGACTTCTAGTCTAGAAAAGATTAAAACGTTCTGGCATGTTCTTTCAGCAGCTCAGTGCCTACTCAGTGTTTCAGTTCGTTGCTCCATTGGGAGGTTGCACCATGGTGATATTCAGTTTTTATGATTGCTTTTTCACTTATTAGTTAGAATGAATGAATAATTAGCCAAACTAGCACTTTCTTTTACCTATTTTATCAACTAAAATAAAATAAAAACCATAATTTGATTATTAAATGATACAATTCATATAGGAAAGCCAGGCAAAATGCTTAATATTTTGTTTTTTAGATAATGGATTTTTCCCCCAATCATGTTCTTAAGTGGATTTATTAATTTTTATAATGATATTTTTATGAACTTAGTACAAAAACTTGGTGAAATCAAGAACTCATCATCTTTTTTTTTTTTTAAAGCCAAATTGTTCTATTTATGGCCAGTCAAGCCTCTTCCAATTAACTCTTGATATAGCTACATTAAGTTTTGAGTTTCCTTGTTCTCTATAATGTCAAGATGTACATCTCTTGACTCAGACTTGGAGACAACCTTTTCTCTAAAACATCCTGGTCTGTCTTTTTAATGGGACATGGTATTTCAGTGGATAATATTAACACTAGGATTTCGCATCCCTTTATTACTGTTTATTACTGTTACTACTTTATTACTGTTACTACTTTATTACTGTTACTAGTCCTACTGACAAAACAAATTATGTGGGCTACACACACACACACACACAGTATCCATGAATTTGTATGAAAATTTCAAATTCACATTCAGAATTATAGACATTTAAATCTTTTGTATTGTATCTGTGTCTTCTGAGAGTCTGGTTCTTGAAGATACAGTGAATGATAGAGTTTGATTATCCCATAATCACCTATTTACTTTATGTTTATTTTTATACACAACCATCTCAGAACAACATTTCTAATTTTACCACCAATTTTATGCCACAGAAAGTTCACATCTACTTTGTGTCTACTCTTCCAGTTCTCTCCCATTATTGTACTTGTATATATCTAAATTATCTGAGCACATAATTATTACAAACTATATTATTCTATTTTAAATTTTAATTTATTCTTAGTTCCACCAGTAATTATATGTTTAATGATCATCACTAGTTCTTATGAGCTTTTTTAAAGTTATTTTTTTACTTAGCTGATTAACTAGTAGATTCTTTAGAAAATGTTCAGAAAGTGCAATATTATCAAGCTTACATGTTAATTAACACTGGTTTTGGTAAATATGGTTTTTAGATTTGAAAGATTTGTTTGACTTAAAATATTTATGTTAAAATTCCAGTAAATATAGTAATGTTTTCTTCATATTGTCTGTGTGTTGCTTTTGAAACACAAGATGATACTGAAATATTTGCCCTTATAAATACACTGAATTTTTTTATCCCTGGGGAGAAATGCTTCCTCCCCTCATTTATCCTATAAAGTGCAAGAATTTTACTAGAATAATATCATCATGCTATTCATCCCTCTTTGGTATTATCCACATGTGTTAGCTCTTTATATGCTTATTATTTAATAATGTAAATCTTTTTAGATTTCAAGAAAGTTTTTGTTGCAATTTTTGGAATTTGTTTTATTCTCTTGACTTTATTTTGTTCTTCAGGCATTCCTATTACTCATAGGATGGGTATAGTGTATTTTTCTATCATTGCTTCAAAATGTTTATGTTTATTTCTTTTGCGGTTTTAAATATTTCATTGTTTTCACTATAGCTCTTGAGACTTTATCTATTTTGTTTATTCACTTTTTTACTGAGGTGTGATTTACATTTAACATCATATTAGCTTCCAGTTTACACTATAATGATTTGATATATGTATACACTGTAAAATGATCACCACAGTAAGTCAACACCCATCACCATAAATAATTATAATATTTTTCTTGGGAAAAGAACTTCTAAGATTTACTCTTTTAGCAACTCAGATGTGTAATACTGCATTATTAACTATAATCAAGATGAGTACATTGTATTCCCAGATTTATTTTGTAACTGAAAATGTGTATCTTTGACCTCCTTCAACCATTTTATTCCTGTGTTTTTTCCTAATTTAGTCACAATTTAAAAATAATTTTATTTTTCTTTTCTGACTTCTATAATCTCCTTTAAGATTTTTAAAATGCACATTTATGTTCTATCATGTCTTATAATACTTTCTTTTAACTCATTTTAAAGATGTGAATCTTGATATTTTCTATGGCAGTTCTTTCTGGTATGCTTTCTTTATACATAGGAACATTATTCTTTTTAGTCTCATCTTTCTTTTGTTAACATACTGAGGTATGTAGCTACTGATCATCTTTTGAAAAATGAAATATCCTGAATTTTTAAGAAGGTATGGTTCAAGCTAACTTTTGTCATCATCTCCCTCTTCTGCTATTTTTGTATAGGCTTCAGTTTTAAGGTAGGTTGCATTCTGAAATTTTTGGACTCTCTTCATTTGTACCTGGGTTTTCTTTTTATATTTTCTTGCCCATAGCCTACTCAATTTTAACTCCACACTTAGAGGGATCTTCTCAGTGTGAGTACCTAGAGTCTTTTCTTAGAAGGGAACTCCAGGAAGTCAGTCTTTACAATTCATGGTGAATAAATAAACTAGCCCAGCCTGTTCAGTTTTTACTGCAATCTCCCTGTACTCAGCCGCTATTTAGAAAAAGCAACACCATCCCCTGACTTTCAGTACAGTTCTTCAATTATGAACTATTCTGAGATTTTATATTCTCTTGTGTGTCGCCAGTGTGTGACTCTTACTTTGTTCCCTACCATAGGATAAGGATCTTGTCTGCTTGTAACTGGACGTTGTGGTTAGAATTTGTAACTGACATTTTTTGTAAGTGCTGTCCAGTTCTCAGTCTTGCTACATATTTACTTTCATTGCTTTAGTTGTAGACTCAAAGATATTCAAAGTCTATGTATTATTTCCTCCATCTTTCCTAAATGCTGATGGATAGAATTTTAAGAATTAATCAACACATTTACTAATTTAATTATGATAGTGATTTTTAGTCTGGCAATGTGCACAAAAGCATTGGGTAAACAACATATTTTACTTCTCATTCGTAATTATATGACTATAACAACATGTAGGCAAGAGCTTTGGATTAGATTTATAGCTGTAAAAATTAAAATATTGTACATTCATAGAGAGCATTTGATTGGCTCAATAATAACGAATAAAATTCTATCTACTCATCGAGCTTCTGAATAAGTTAATTCAGAAGTGAAAACATTAAGTGAGAAAGCAACATTTTAAAATGTGCTCTACAATATAATCATTACCGCTTATATTAATAGATTGAGATAGATGTATCTCTTCATATAGTTATATCTAAAGATAAATAAAATATCAAAGCAATTGGTTAGTATAGTAGAGCTTCAGCAATTTGCTTAGACCATAAACTTAGTTTTTAAATTGTGGACAAACATCCTGTTCATCCGGTGCTCTGACCAATTATGTTCTCTGAGTAGTAACCTGAAAGGAATGGCTGCCAAGGGGCAACAACACTGGAGCTGTAAATAAGTTCCAGAAAGGATTGCACCATATCTTACTAAAAGGATTTTTCTTCTCTACTGACCTCTGCAACTTGTTTTATTTGCAATCAGTAAAGAGTTATAGGTTTGAAATATCTGATTTTGATTTGGGGTGTGGAATTTCCCATCACTCAGTGAAGGCTGTGACTTCCCATTAAATTTTCAGAGATGGAAGTTCAAAAGAAAATAAAATCTTCTAATCTATAGGTGTACTGAAAGGAAATAGGAAAACAAAGCCTCTGTTTTTCTCTGTCATGTTTCATTGGTTTTTAATGAACTGTTTACATTTATTGAGTAACAGAGACAAGCCAGATGTTTAATGGTCCAATAAAGTAATTAATTGGTACTTCTGGTTTAACAGTGTTTTGCCTATCAGCCTTCATGGCACAATTTCAACTATATTGGCTTGTTTAATTGCATTAACTATGCCAGTTAGCCCTTTATCATAAAAAATGATAATGGAATATTTTTATTTACCTCTTTTCTTTTACTTTGTTTAATTATATATCATCACATGAAGTTGGATTTTGAAAGTTTGTCAATTTATCCCTTCCTGTAACAATTATTAACATTTGGTAATTGTTGTTCAGTCTACCAGATTCTTTTACTTCTGTATATTACTTTTGCCTTTTTCTAGTTCAGGTGAATATTATTTATCTGCTCAAATCTTAAATTTTTCCCACTATTTAATGTACTTTCAAGAGAATGTTCCAAATAATCCAGATCTTATGTCACTCTAGATTGAAAATGTTTCATGGATCACCATGCCTGTTTATAACAGAGGTTACAGACTCAAAATGCCCTTGAGGGCCTGGTGGGTCAAAGGAGTGTCTCAACAGTACAATAGGTCTTAGAAGCTCAGCCGCCAATTAATTTCAGAACATCCTCCTGAGCAAAATTAATGCATATGCAGATCAAAAAGCTACCTGTTTGTGTTCTCTGGGAAAATAGAATTCCACATCTAGACACAAGCATACAAATCACCTCATAACCTGTCCTATACTCATCTTCCCATTTGTCATTATTCTCAGGAAACGAGAAGCATAGCTCTTCTTGTGTCCGCATCCCTGACCCCAAAACAAACACATACTTTGGGATCATACCTGGTCCTTTTTCAGTATTCAAATTATTCCTTTGTGGAGAATTCCTTGGCATCAAGCTTATAATTATACTTGGAGCTATACATAAATTGTTGCCTGTTCATAACACAATTTGAATATATTATCATTGCATTATGATTATTTATTGATATGTGTTTCTTTCTTTTTTGAAGAGTGGCAGTATGACCTATTTTTTTTTATATAGCAGCAACATAGTTTTATAATGCTATATATCTTTCAGGTGTATGATACCACACCGCAGCCACACCAAAACATACAGTCCTATGTTATTTTTTGCCCCTTCCCTTCTGTGTTCTCCCCCACCCACCCCCTTCATCACCTCTGGTAGCCTCAACTCCACAGTCAGAATTTTAGGATGTGTTACTGGTTTGGTGTCTCTATATTCCATGTATAAATGATGCTTCTTCATTTAGTGAATATATATTGATGTCTTTTATGGTTTTCTAATGTGTTATCCCCTTAATCATTATATTGTATCCATCCCCATCTCTTGTTACCTTTTACAGCCAGAAATCTGTCTTTTCTGATGTAAGTATGGCTGTCTCTGTCTCTTTCTTTGGGTCAAATGTGCTTGTGGGATTATTTCTGATTACTTTACTCTGGGACTGCATTTTTCTTTGGAGTTCAGGTATACTTCTCGGAAACATTAGACAGTTGAAATTTGTTCTCTAATCCAATCAACCACTCTGCCTTTAGACTTGTGAATTCAGTCCACTTACAGGTAGGGTGATTATGATACATGAGGGCTTGCTACTGACATTTGTCCTTAGTTTTCTCATCCTATTTCCTCTCTCTTTCTCTTTCTGTCTCTCCGTCTCTGTGTGTGTGTGTGTGTGTGCACATGCATGTGTGTACTCTTCTCTTTCATTTAGATAGGAGAGCTCCTTTCAACATTTGGAGGGGAGGTCTAGTACAGGCAAGCTCCTTCAGTTTCTGCTTGAGAATGCCTATATGTCTCATTCATGTCACAAAGAGAGCCTTTCTGGATAGAGTATTCTTAGCTGGCAGTTTTTATCTTTTAGTATGTAAATCATGTCACTCCATTCTTCTCTTGGCTACAGTGTTTCCACAGAAAAATCAGATGTAAGCTTGATAGGAGTATCTTTATAGTTATATGCTTCCTTGAATTTCTCTTTAGTACACATATAAGTGATGTTCCTTCATTTACTGGATACATATGTTGTCTTTCATGTTTTCCTGATGTATTATCCCTTTAATCATTATATTGTATCCATCCCCATCTCTTGTTAGCTTTTTTTAGCTGGAAATTTATTTTTTCTGATATAAGTATGGCTATTTCTGTCTTTGTATCACATTTACTTGTGGGATTATTTCTGAGCACTTTACTCAGTTCATTAGTAGAATTTTAGTATAAAAA
Source organism: Galemys pyrenaicus (assembly GCA_019455555.1). NCBI lineage: Eukaryota > Metazoa > Chordata > Mammalia > Eulipotyphla > Talpidae > Galemys > Galemys pyrenaicus. The sequence continues at coordinate 3,185,164 of JAGFMF010011457.1, read as the reverse complement.
TCACCTTCAAACATTAGGCATTTTTAGAAGTAGGAGGACTGAATGTGTTGATTATGAATAGGTTAAGAATAAAGACTTTTGGTTTAGTGGAAGAATTTTACAACCTACACTCCAATTAGTGAAAATATTTGTCCCATTCACTTAAAATAAAACTTTGAAAAGATGGTTTACTTTTTTCCTTTTTTTCACTCTATTCATATGAATTAATAATACTTACCAAATTTTGAAGAATGTCAAACTATTCCTTCACCTAAAAACCATTTGCAGGGGCCTCCCAAGAGGTGCAAGGGGTTAAGTCTCAGCACTGTGAAGCTATCTGCAGTCACTACAGCATGAGTTTGATATCTGGCCAGGAAGCCAACCCACATGGCACACACAGCATGTGCCTCGCCTTTCTCGCCACTGCTCCCCTCAGCAGTATATTTCAGTAGATCCGCCTGATCTGCTTCCCACTCTGTCTCTGGTAAATTCTCTTACACCCTGCACCTTTGGCATGTACCCCAGCTCTTGTGTACATGAATAAATAAATAATAAAACAAAAACCAAAAGCTACTTACCAATAAGATCATGTTTTAATCCAAATGCTGTGTTCCACTTGAAATTCCAAATGCGTTCTTAATAATCTTAGGAACAAAATTTCCAGCAAGGATGAAAATATGGTCTTGCATAGTCACACAAAAGGCCAGAATTTTGTCTGAATGAGTGAGAACAGGGATGCTGCTGATATACTCTGATATAAGGTAACTAGCAGGTTGGGTTTAATACATAAAGCAAGATGGTGTGTTGACGTTTTGGACATACTATGTTTGAATTTTTTGTTAAACATCTTCAAATGGAGGACCCATCAGGCGAACACTTTGAACTCATACTCTTTAGAAAATAATATGAGGAAAAGTAACAGAGAATAGTTACCTATATAGCAGTAATACCACTTCTCATTAATGCAAGAAGATTACCTTCTTCACTAGTCTGAAATTTTTTGTTTCTTAAAATTTGTGGGATATTTGGAAAATAAATAACAAAGCCTTGTGAAACAAAACAAAAAACAGCTGCCAGCTGGTTTTATGATGAGCAGTTATGCAGATGTTAAACAAATGTAACCTGAACCCCAAATTTAGTTCACTTCATGAAATCTGATATTTCACTGTTTTAAGATTGTAATATATGACCAGTAAATGTTTTTAAACTCATATCACCACATACAAAAAAGTGCACTATGCATTTAAAATCTCCTTATGTATCATGGATATTTCTGTTACTGTTTTTCGTTCTCATTTCAAAGCCAAAATTTCTTTAGCAATATGCATCTATATTCCTGGGGGAAAAAATAGCTAGCACATTCCTATGATTCACTTTCCAAATCTGGCCTCATTTCTCATATTCCTTTTATCATTTAATACCTGAAGCTCTTGGTATGACTTTTCAGTTTTATTTCTGACTTCTATAGCCAATATATAATATTTCACTTGATCCTTACACTGAATTTAACACACCTAAAAATGAAAATCTGTTGTCAAACATGAATATGAGATTGGAAAATGTATTAAATGTCAAATAAGCATCTTCATTCCAATTTATTTACTTTTTAAGAGTAACTACCATGAAGTACAATCCAAATCTCCTAAGCATTCACATAAACAATCTTAGAAGAATTCTATTCTAAGGTGTTTTCTTTGTGGTAACTTAATGGACTTCTTTAATTTACCTCCACAACTCTTAGAAGATGTATCAGCTTTATGAAAGAACAACCGTTTACTCAATTGTGTTTTATCTTGTCATTCTTAATAACTTTCTCTGACTGCTACTCCTGATTACAATTCAGCTGTGATGCCACCACTTAATATTTGTATTGTCCACGTCTTTGAATTTAATATATTTTTCTGTAAACAAAAATCAGCCACAAAGCATTAAACTTCTCTGCTTGGGGAAATTTGGATCTCAATATAAGGAATGCTTTCCTTTCCAGCACTGGAGATCATTCATTTAAAGTCATTGATAAGGTCTGTGTCAGTCCCCTTTGTAAATCAAATCAAATGCAATTTTTAATCAAATTAGAGAATTAATTAGGCGGAAGAGATTGCATTTTTTGTAGTGTTCTGCTGAGAGCACACAAGTGGATGACTGCCATTTGTCTCACAATCTGTTTCTAAACCATATAGTTCCCCAGATTTCAAATCAACAGCATTCAATACAGTTATTTATTTTGGAACTGATATGATTTTCAAAGATAACCAGTTCTTCATTTAAGAATGAGGACACTGAGATCTGATACCACTCAACAAAGTTAGTAATGAAACAGGCAATAAAAACCATATCTCCTGTATTCTCAGTTCAGCTTTGGGGTCTAGGAAATTATTAATTAGAATGCCATCAGATTATTCTCATACAGAAGTCATTGAACATATATATCACAGGAAAATATGTAGGCATGGTTAGACCAAAAGTGTGTCATGGCTCTTTTTGTTTAAACTACAAAAAGAAAATTACATAAGTTCATTTCTTTGCATGTGTTTGTGGATAGGTCCTCAGATATTATTTGAAGTATATGATGGTCCCAGTGTGGTAAGGGGCCAGCACACTGAGCTAAAAGCAACCAGGAACAGACATTATCTGTCAAGTTGGAAGTAAATTATATAATACAGGTTCATTAAGCCTGTTATAATTTATAGAAAATATAAACATAAGAATTAAGATATTTAAAGACATTATAGATCAAATACAGGGTATAGTTGGAAGTGAAAGACTAGGTATAGTTCTCATGTATCTACAGGTAATGCTTCTAAATGAACTATAGATTTAGAAATGAAATATGTAAGGAGAGTCTAAGTTTTCTGTAGCATTGTCTATACTTGGGAACCTAAGGAGGAAGTGTATTTCTTTTAGATGTTCACTCTGCTTTATTGTAGAGCTGCACATGGGAGACAGGAAAGGACGAGGTCAAGCCTAAGTTTTAGCTTCATGGGTTCACGTGGAACCTCTGCTGAGGCCATGCCTCCTGTGTGATTTGGGAAAGAAAACAAAGAAAGAAAGAAATTTGTAATTCCCAAATTGTGGGTTATTTTGGGTTTATTAACATAGTCCCTGGAAAAATGCTAATCACTGTGTACTGATCCATTATCTTCAGAATCAATAGCACTATTTGGTATCCATATAATATCTTTATTCTGAATTCTCAATAGATCCTTGACTTTTTTATTTGAATGCATCAAAGTATGATATCCATAAACACACAGTGTAGACAGGAACAGTTGAGGGATTCCAGGCTTTATATATAAGTACTTAAATATAAATCTATGAGAAGATTCGCTGAGGTGCTATTGGTTAATTGACTGATTAATTGCTGTTTTGTTCCCAAGTAAATGCTCAAGTCTTTGTATTGTTTACTTGTATTTGCCATATTTGTATACTTGTCATGTATGTGACATATATATTTCCATGCTTCTGGTATCTTATCAGAAATGTAGCATTTTTAGATTAGATTTCACTTGATTTACGTATTGATGTTGGTCATTATAAATTCTGGGTTGTTTGTTGTTTTGGACTTTCAGTTTAGTAATTAAGACCAGCTGTTTCAATGAGATTGCCTGGGTAAAATGCTGATGCAGCTACTTCCCAGGAAATTGACTTAATCTTAATTTGAGCAATTTACTTAATCTTTTTAAACCTCATATTTTTGAACTATAAAGTTGGGATAAAAATAATACCCACCTCATATTATTATTGTGAAAATTAAATCACATAGTTTACATAAAGCATTTAGTTCATATTAAATGTTCTTCATGTTCATCAAATGGGAGATATTATTAAAAGTTATTTGAATTACCATTATCCTCAACTATCTATAGCATCATCATCATAACAATTATTAGAAAAGTAAACACATATGTTATATATTATGTTCTAGACACTAGTCTTAGAGTACTATTTATATACTGATTCATTTAATATTCAGAAGAGTCCTCTAAGGTAGGAACCACACTGCTGGCATTTATACATGATGATGGCAGCAGAAAGTCCAAGCCAAAGTATATTTTTTTGGAGAGGTTTTCATTAGTCTTCTGTTTTGGCAATATTGATTCATGGTACCCTATGTGGCCTTCGGTTATTTCAATTTTTGGACTTGAGACAAAACATGAGAGAGAGAATTTTCTTAAAATAACTTTAAAAGGTGGTTTTCGTTTAAAATATTTTTTTAAAAGAATACATTTTTTTATTTTTTAAGAAAAAAAAATCACTTTGTTTTTCCGAACTCAGTAAGCGTAGGGTATCAGGGTGTAGAAATCAAATGCCAATTTTTATACTTGGGCTTTAGGTTTGTTATGATTTCTATCAAAAGTCAGATTCATAATACTGATTAAGTGAATTTGATTTTGCTTCAGCAGCAAAATGATGTCAAAACACACCCGCTTAACTTCAATTCTGCTGAAACTCCTCCATTATATTCTGAATAGAAGATCAGACTTACTATAATTAAACTCCACTTGATTCCCTCTTGGGATAAGTCATTTCCCTTAGCTCTTCTTCCTTTCCCTGAACTCCAAGGAGATATAGTCATTAGTGCCTTCTACTCCTTGAGAGGGTGTGCTTGAAGTGAATATTGGTTATCATCTGAGCTTCTCCATAAATTGGGTTACACATTGTTACTTATTTTCACCTTTTTAAAGGCAACTTCCTGGAATCTTATGTCTTAGATATTCTGATACTAATGATAGATTTTATGTCTTAAAAAACCTCAAAGGGGTTGCAATATAACTTGAAAAACCTTCAAGTTTTGCAGGTGAATCTTAGGAGTGTTTATTATGAGTGACACGTGTAATTTAAAAAGTAAGCTGTATTTACAGTGCCATATGGTGTGTGATACGTTTAGTCTCCTCCAGGTAGTCACTAACTGCTGTAAAAGACCATGATGCAAGAGGTTTTTAAAAAAAAAAACAAAAACCTGTGTTTAATCCTTATTTGATTGGGTTTCCATCTTATTTTAAAATTCAACCTGAATCTTCCTAATTCCTCTTCATTAGAAATGTGTCTATTTAAAATGCAGGGCAGGAAATAGTCTTTATTGTTGATTGTTGATTGGGGTCTCATTCATTCACTGTTCATTTCAAAGAATAAATTACCAACAGATTAGATGGAATAAGAGGAGGCCCAACCTAAATGACACAAAGATAGCAAAGCAGTGAGCTTTATCAAAGTCTGAACAACAAACCAGGATAGATAAACCAGGGAAGGTTCTACAGAGCACAAATGATGTGTGATATATAGAAAAGCTGGCCCTTTCTTTGGAAGTATAACTCATAGTACACCTCTTTCAGGAAAACAGCCCTGACTCATTCTCTCCCACTCTTTATTTAAACCTTAGACAAAAAATAATTTCTTCTGCAAATATCCATAGTCTAAAATATAGTAGTTATAATAACCATTTGAGTGCTTACTATGTACAGATCAATTATCTCATGCAAACAAAAAAATTAACTTTGATTATTTATAATGATTACAACTTTCATAGCACATGTCTGGCATGTAGATAACACTTAACAAGTGATTGTTGAAAAAAAGAGTAAAGAAATAGGAAATGATATGAAACATTGAAATACAATGTGTTATATAGTTTGGTTTACGCCTTCATTTTGTTCTCACAATTTGTCCTCTTCACTGATATTCTAGATTTACATCTTTTCAACTCTTGTGTCTCATTCCTAAAGTGTATAAAACTCAGAGGTTAAATAGTAACTTCTATAGAGTTTTCAAAAGTCCCCATCTTCTACTCCATTTGAAATAATCAACATAGGGCTATATAGCTGACAAGAGAGACCTGAATATTGCCTTCCTACAACACAGTTTTGCCTGTCACAGGGATGTCTTCATTAAGAAGATTTCAGTCTATAGGAGACAGGTAGAGAACTGGAACTCAAGATATCTGAACATGGGCAGTGTTGTCCACAGAGGAACTCCAAGGAAAGAGAAATAGGGGCCAGCCCTTCCTGGGAAAAACATTTAAGAGTAAGTTTGGTGAATTTTTGTTAAATTTGATTCCCTGTAGTATTGTTAAATGCTGATGTCCTCAGAAAAATATTTTTAGGTTATGCTTCTTGGGCAATCAAATGAGAAAGAAATGTCCCAAGCTGTGAAGTGGCTCGAAGTGATAACATCCCTGTGGAGCATCAGCAATAGAAGGATGAAGGAGATGCCAAAACAAGAATGAGGGAGGCTGAAATTTCTTAATTTATATCTGGTAATTGAAAAATAAGTCATCATTTTCACCAGAAAAAGAAGTGCTTTTTTAATTTCAGGATAAAAGTAGCAAGACTGGTATAATGGATAGTGTTGTATTTGATCCGGTACAAGGTAATATTCCTTCTCCAAAATACTCCCACAATATATACAATCCTTTTGCCAGCTAATTTGAAAACATGTCTCAAAAACCTTTAAAAATGAATATATCCTTTATCTTAGCAGTTTTTTTGTTTTTGAATTAACAACATCACCACAGTGTACACATGTAATATTTGCAAGGATAGACATTATTGTGCTATTTTAATGTTAAAAGATAGATTAGAATATACTCTTAAATATCTAGTAAAATTAATACATGGATGATTAGATAAACTGACATACGGATTGAAGAGAATAACTGAAAAAGATACAAAAGTGTTTGCTTTATAATATGGAAGATTTTTACTGTATATTTTTATAACTAATTTATACTGCAATATATGTATTTTAAACTGATTTTTAAATATATAAATATATGTATATCACATCACAAAGTATATTACACTGTTATGTTATACTGTTATATATATCATATATTGCATGGATATTCACAAAAGTGAATGTTAAATGTGTATATAAGATATAATATGCATATATATACATATATTTAGTCTTAGTAATTGGATTAGGCATAAATGTAAACATTTTATTACCTAACCTCTACTGTAGTTCCCCAAATTTTAGAACAAAATTATTTATTTTCTAGTAAGATTTAAAAGAATTGAGGCTACTTACATGAAAATTTACATGTGGAATTCTTTCATACTCATTAATATGTTGCTACCATTATTGATAAATTACCACTTACTAAGAATTTGTTATATGTGACAACCACTCACATAGGCTTTGGTTTTATTTTAATGCAAGCAATAATGCTACTGTTTTGTCCCTCAAACAGTATAGGATACTGAGGTCAAGTGTAGCCCAGTGTGTTTTACATGGTACAGAATATTCCTGACTGTCCACTCTTCACAGGTTTATGTGTACATGCCTTTGTGTATGTTGACTCCATAAATGAATCATGAACACTATCAAAAGAGAGGTGGTATCATAAAAACATCAAATATCAAACATTTTCCAAATACATTTTGATGGCAAATATCTCTCATAAAACAGTGTCAGTAGTTTCTCACATGTATATATGTCATAACAGCAGTTTTCAAACCCAGGTCTAATTGTCTAGTCTAGTGCCTTTACCATCAGCATGAAGTCAGGACAGCTGCAGTCCTGGCCTTACTCTGGGGACTTACCAGAATGCAAAGTGTCCCTCCCCCTGCCACAGCCTGTATTTGGATAAGGTCCTGGGTGAGGTTAAACATTAAAGTGAAGCTCACGTTTAAAACCTTTCTCAGTGCATGAAATGAAGACTAAACTTACCTTTACTCTTAGTTTTTCATGTAAACTGATTCTGATTCATCTTTGGGAGCACCTGTATTCTTTTATTTTCAGGGCAACCAACAACATATAGATCTCTTCCTTGAAGTCTTATTTTCTTGTACCTTCTACAGAATATCTAGTTTAAAGGAATCTAAGATGAGACAAATAGACTGTTTGTGCTAGAGAAACACGATTACTTTATTCGGTTTCTTGCTTTTCACATCTGTGAGTCCATCTTGAATTCTGACTTTGTTTGTGTTTCCCACCACTTATCTGGGCTTTGTTAGCTGTGAGGGCCCAGAGAAAGGTTGTCTGTGCCCTGCACTCTGAGATGGGTGGATGACATTAGCGCATATAGCACAGAGGTTGTTAGAGAAGTAAGCTGTGCATTCGAGGCTGACAGAGCAACGTCCTTCCTACGTTACACCTGCCAGGCTCAAAACAGTTCCTGCTCTGCAGAAAAACCAGGTTTTCAGAATGGAGGGATTCCCAAATGTCACCTAACTGCATTTTTCTGGCAAGTGGGCTGCTAGTGCTTTTAACTCCTCCAAAAATGTACCTGATATGAAATAGTTCACATAGTAACATTAAAGTTGACAATGTGGTTCACAGACCCTAATTGGTAGAAAAGTAGTTGTTCCATTTGCTAAATGAACTCACTTGTGTCTGGGAGTGTCAGTACTGTCCTGAGTGTCAATTTAATAAAGGATGAAGTCTCATGGCCCAAATCCAGATCTTTGTCTTGGGTCCTGGCTGCAGTACTGGGAAATTAATGAAAGCAAAAGGTATGTATCCTCGCATCTAGTAGCTCATCTTCAGTCACATGTGATCCTCTAATCAGCTCTGTACTCTAAGCTGAACATCTATTACCCCATGAAAGAGATATTTTCCTATCTTTAAGAATGGAAGCATCTCATCTGTTCTCTACAAAACTCATTGTGTCCCACTTTCACTGGCTATTGCTAATTTTAAAACTTGCCCATTCTATGCTTCATTTCTCTTACCTGTCAGATTTGCTTATCCTATTTTGGTTTCATCTCTTCACTTAAGCACTTCCTTATTGTGTTCCCTAGTATGCCAGATCACACACAGGTCGTGTACTTTATGCTGCACAGAAGCAGAAACCACCACCAAGGTCTGTGGGTGCTACCAACTTGCTCTCCTTTGTCTTACACAAAGACAGCTTCACAGACAGCTTCCCCTCACACATCCACACTTGAACCACATTCACATTTGTGCATCTGTTTTAAAGGATGGGGTTCTATCTTGCTCAGAGTCTGAGCTCTTGTCTTAGTAGTCTGTTTGTTACCAAAGACAGGTTCTGATCTCTAATTAGCTTATTACTTCTGCTCTCTCCTCAGAGCTACAAATCCAGGTTTGTCTTTTTCACCCTTACACCGGCTAACAGTTTTTAGCTGCTCACTTGTCAAACACCTTCATCTCTCCACCTGTTTATGCTATCTTATCCCTTTGGAACACCTCAGTCACGTTGTCTGGGTCTCATACATGAAAGGTTTGTTCTATGATTTATGGGGAATGATCACCTTAAATACTGTGTCAATTTGAGGGTACCTATCCTTCTGCTTTCTCCACTCAACTCCTTCACTCTCAACCACTCCATTTTCTCCAACCACTCCAACTACTCAAGAGAGTCTGTTTCTAGGTCTCAGCCTCTCCCTGTCTGGAACTATCCATGGCCTAATTGATTAACTTTGTTGATAAAGCAGAAGATATTGACAGAGATAAATTAGCATGAAAATATTTCAACAACAAATTGTAGGCGCTGCAATTTTTCCTGTCTGTTCACTTTTATGTCATGATGAATAATAATTTATGATGTCATTATCTGTTCTGCCCTTTTCAATCCCTGGCAGATGATAGATGCCCAGGAAATAATTTCTGTCTAGTGACTCTTTCCCACTTCTTTTCTCATATTATTTTACCATTTCTATGGCACAGTGACCCATGAGGGGGTAATGGGAGGCACTCCTGTTACTCTGAGAGTGAACAAGAAGATTGAGATTTATTGATTTTTTTACACTGTCACTGACCCTACAAAAATAGTCTATTCAATGTGATCATCTTCTTATCCAGAAGATAATAGCATGTACTGGGAAAAGACCTCTCCCTTTCCTTCCTTTTGTTTTCTTTTCTCTTCCTTTTCCTCCTCCTCATTCTCTTTCTTTCTCACTCTCTTTTATAGTAGATAAGAATCAGACTTATACATTTCATATACTAGACTTTTCAAACTAACTTTCAAACATGAAAGGCTGTTTTCATATATTTCATAAAGCTGTGATCATCTTTCACAAATATAATGTCACACCTGTGTCTTTTATGATTTGTCCAAATAGATAAGCTTTGGAGAAATCAGTAGAGAAATAATCTATTTGGTGTATGTTATTGTACATCATTTCATAGTACCACTCATATGAGTCTCTCAGGTTCTTCAGTTGAGTGGAGGCTTTATCTCATCAGCTCTGTACTCACATCTGCACCACAACATGAGCAGCAGCAGTCCAGACAGAACCATCCAGCAGTGACCACAAGTTCCTCCCTTAGCTCCTTTAAAGACTTCTTGCATTATAGTTCTCTCAGTTAATAGGTACTCAAAAGTGATTTCTTACTGTGTCTCGGGTAAAAATATATGCTTATCTAGAAATCCTAATTTCTCTAAAAAGTTCCTGATCTGAGTATTGTACTCAGAGGAATCACAGCAGTTAAGTTGTAATGGAAAACTGGCATGTGGTCTGCCTACTGTCCCTGAGATCTCCCCAGAGCCCAGAACTCTAGATACACTACTTCATACTTTCTTTTAATTTAATTTTAGGCCTTCCCTGAAATCACAATGTTTTCAGTTGTATGTAGCAGGAAAGGTAGATACTATATAGACACATAGATCTCACCCTTACAAATCCTAAGTGGAGAGAGGAGCAAGATAAGATATGTTGACCTATTCCCTTAAACCTGCTATTCTTTATAAAGACCATCATGGTTAAAGTATGTGTGACTGCCAGGCACACAACCAAGGCCTTGTGTAATGAACATAACAAGGAGAGTTCAGAACCTATTGTTTCAGAAGATGTGGTGGTCTCAAGAGAATATATACCTTCAATATTAGTGAGTGGGTTAAATAACTGATTTTTATGACTTTTTTTATCTACATAGTTGCATATTTGTTCCTATATTTTTTATTCCCTCTTTCCCATAAAAGAATTTGGAACTTTATATGGTAAATGAAGATATTTGTGACCGTTCTGTATAATCATGGGTAAGTAACCTCATTCTTTGTAAATGCAGTGTCTATGCTTTTAATATAGAGGCCCAAAGCTATTTTTCTCTTTGCAATGGTTTATGATAACTTAATTATGAGAGTTTATAATAAAGCCAAAAATGTTATATAGCTCTTTATTTCTTTCTCCTGTTCTTTATTTTTTATTTTTATTACTATTATTATTATTCATTTTGATAACACATTACCTTCTGAAAAGCACTTAGCATTTAGCATGATGCTCAGAACCTAACACATAATATAAATTGAAAATCTATTCTGTATATGTTTGAATATATGCTAAATGAAGAAGATTCTGAGTCCACATTAAGGGCAAATTTGTTATACATTGATTTTAAGTATGGTAATAGTATTCACTAATGAGTTAATATTAATTTGACATCGAGCTAGATAATTTATATTTATTCATGCTAACACAACTCGCAAGGATAGTATTATATTTCTTATTTAACAATGGGAGAATTTGACTTTAAGTTTGAAAATTTTGTATAGTCATAACTATACATATGTCAGCAGATGCTAAAGCCAGAATTTGAATTCAAGAAGGACTATCTCAGCAAGGCTTTCACTCATTTTCTTGGTACATTCTATCTTGGGAATGTAAAACTGGAAAGCATGGGTATTTTGATCATTCAGAGAATATTTTTTTTAGAAATATATATACTCATTTGATTAATTTTGGTAGCAAACTCATCTTAGTGTTTCTGGAAATAATTACTTGGACCAACCAAAGTCCAAATATCTTGATCATATTTTTCTGGTTTAGGCTACATTTAACAGGTTATTTTTTAAAATTATGTAAAATGTACTCAGTGATACTTAAATCAGTTTCAAAATCCTACAGTCAATTAAAATGACATATTTATTGAAATCTGCCTGTAGCTATGGAAAAATTATTTATTTGCCTTCTCCACTGCTCCATTTCTGAGTAAGGGTCTTCCTCTGAAGTTAATCTGTTTATTGGTAGGTTTCAGACCTCATTTCTTTGGTGACACATCGTCAGATAGGAACACATAGCTCTGTTCATGCCAGTCAAAAGGCACATTTTTCACCTAAAGAGAAGTCAATATCAGATCATAAAACAAGCTCTGGTTAGCAGAAGAGGGGATGAGTAGAACTTGGCCTCTTTCACTTGGCAGTCTCTTTGAACCAGGCTCTGAATTAGACTCAAGTGTATATCACTGTGTAAGAGGAGAAACTGAAGATTAATGGAGTGTTATTTCATAAAAATAAGTAAACAAATAAAAAATACCTCTTGGTCTACTGACACTAATGATGCCTAGTGACATTTTCAAGGACAAGAAATTTTCCTTCTTTCTCTTCAGTACATGTCCACAAATCTACATTCACATCTACACCTCCAGGACACCAGGCATTGGACACTACTGTAATATGAGGCCCTATGAGACAGTGGCAAAGTCACAATCATGAAGAAGGAAAGTCTAGTAAAGGAGATATGGTTGAGAGGAAAAGTGAAAATGCCATAGGCTTCAAGACACCCAACCAGTGCATTGATGGGAATTGCTGGAGATCACTGGGGTGACACCCTATTAATATTCTTTAAGGCTTAATGGATACTTAGGACTCTCTCTTGGGTTTTTGACTTGCATTGGCATGCAATGCTATACTGGATCTTAGCTTACATTAAATAACTTTCCTTTTATGATATCTTCCTCAAAAGTTAACATATTATTGTTTTAGCCTTCTGGGTCTCTTCCTTTTGTTTTAGTTTTTAAATGTAGTGGATATTTGTGATATGTGCCAGAACACTGAATTTAGTTATTGTAAATTTATAGTATACGTTGTAGCCCAACATACTGTATTTATTTCTAGTCTTATGATGCTTTTTCATCTGAAATACAATTTCAGAAAAAACAACATTTTAGCAGCTAAAAATGCACCAGGGGCTGACAATTGGTTTGGTAGCACAAAGTATATGGGTCATAGCTCTCCTGTCTTATTGAATAGGGGACAGTGAGCTCAATGAGGAGGACTTGGGACCATGTTTGGATGTTTCATATCCATGAATGCGAGCATTCAAGCCTAATGAATATGCAGCAACTCCAGGAAGAATCATCTATAATCTGTTATGAAATTCAAGTGAGACACAGCCTCCATAGGACCTTGAAGTGTGATCTATAGATAGGGTCAGATTGAGAGAAACCTGGCAGAATTCTCTGGCATTTAGGTATTGCTTGCAAAATTATCAGTTATCTATAGGTTAAGTTCTGTGGAATAAGTCAATTGAAAGTTTCCAGCAAGATGTTTGGTCTAGGAAAGTTCAACATCATTTATGGATTGGATTCTTCCCTTTAAAAATCCCATCCTTCTAGAATTTTCTCTTTTATTCCAGAAACTCATGGATTTCTGATTTACACCTACTTTCCTGAGGCAAATTAACTTGGAAGGAAAACCTTTAGAGAGGAAAGCAGAGCAAAGAAAGAAAAGCAAAACCCCTGTGTCAAATATGCTAGTTGTGTGTGTGTGTTGTATAAACTACTATGTGTTCAAACAATTTTCTCCATGCATCTGGTGGGTGCTTTAAGATAGGAAAGATAGTTATTTCTAGTCAGATGAATGTGTAGTAATAATAACTATTTCACAAAGATCAGACTCTATTGGTGCTGCAGGGTGCTTCGTAAGAGGCTGAGTAATTCCTGCTGTCATTCAATGAAAAGAGAAAGAGTAGCTGCAAGCTGGACTGGCTCAGAATCCATTACTACCCTCCAAAATCTCAGCTTTTCCTACATCATTCCTATTTCATTAGTAGTTCAGCTTTCACGGTTTCCAACCACAAACCCTGCAGTCATCTTTGTTTTCTTTATCACCCGTATTGCTCATCAAATAGACCTCTGGTTTATATCTATTGTGTAGAGAGCTGTGGAGCGTTATATCATTTTGGGAAATGGGTGTTAAGGAGTTGATGATCCAGGGAAAAACCCCACATATTCATATACAAAGAAGAATTGACATAATTTCTGGTGATAGAAGGCCTTAGTGACCCTTGATTAAGGACTCAACATTAAAAATTTTAAACTCTAACCTTTCAAAAATGTATCTAATCATAAGTGGTTTTCTATGTCTTATTTCAATCTTTATCTTTTCTCAGCACTTTACAATGCTACCAGAACCTAAAAAATGCAATGGGACCAGGTTATACCATTCTTCAAAAATATTCCCAGTTATTTCTGCCCAATGCATGACTACTTAAATGTATGATTAACTTCAACTTTTGTTATCATCCTGTTTTTCAGGCATAGAAGTTTATATAACAGTTTTTAAAGCAAGTAATTAATTTTCATACTTGAAAGTCTTAAATAATGTTATTCAAACTCTATGTAGTTTTCTCTTTTTCCCAACTGTATGTTACCACTACTTTCATACCCTCTATCATCTTCTTGCTTCAGCTGTTACCTCTTCATATTTACTTTTCAGATTTAGAGTCAGATTTTGACTCAATTATTTCCTAACTTTTTTTCCATGCAGAATTGAGCATTTCCATAATTCTGTTTTGAAAATCAGTTTAAGTTGCTCATCACTATATGTCATTCACTTAAGATTAGCTCTTTGTCTAACTGAATTTGTAAAGTTCAGTCCTGCTCATATCTTTATTTCCAGCATCTTTTATACTTTTTGGCAAATAGTAAGGTACTCAGCACACATTTAAATGTATTTTAAAAAAATGTTAAATAATTAGATTATCATTTTACTTTCCAGGGCTTTAATCCCCAATACATGGTGAAGTCCATATTTAGGCCAAATTTCAAACTTCAGGTAATAATATAGAGATACATTCTTATTATCACTGCCTCCAGTCCTGAGAGTTCTTAGGATGCTTTACTTAAGGAGTATTTTTCAGAGAGAAGAGATAAAACAAGTGTAATCACCAAATAAATCTTTCCTAATGTATATGCTTATATTTAGGGTATAATAGAGGGAAATTTAAATGCACACAAGAATTAGGGAAACCTAAGTCTGTGCAGCTGCTTTCTTACTGAAGACCTTGGAAATAAGCTCTGTCTCTAGAGTTGCACTATCTAATGTGGTGTTAACTAGCTACTGGTAGCACATTAAATTTCAGTTTCAATCAATTTAAATTATGTAAAAGCAAACATGTAGTTTCTTGGTAGTACTGACCACATTTCAAGTGCCCAGTAGCCACAGGTCGTTAGTAGTTATTATATTAAACAATACAAGCATCTACATTTCTGTTCATCATCACAGAGAATTCTACCAGACAGCAAAGATTTCCTAAACCATTGCAAGAGTCATGTGATGCATTAATGATCATTAAATATGACAATAGTTTGGATTAGATATCTTTATACAGTTACTTCACAATCCATAGCCACACTATTCACTGACTTACAAATTTATTCTCTGACATATTTTTATAAAATGAAAATGGAGTATCTGCTAAGTTAGTTACCTAAATTATTAGCTACCCACATTATTTAATTTATTGGTTTTAGTAGATTTCTGCTTTACCCACACCAAGATTAGGGTTACACATTCAAGAATGCTTTTCTGAACACAAAGAATAACACATGGAGTTAAGGAAATGTATCATGAGAAATGTAATATTCAGAGAAATAATTGGAGAATGTATTATATTGTCAACATTTAGCCATTATAATCAACTTTAATCATCAAAGCTGCCTTGGAGTCTTTAGTATTTTAACATTAATTTCAAAATAATTTATTCTATTATTATACTGACTTTCATGCGAATGTAAATGAACTTAATAAGATGAAGTACAAATGTAATGTTAGAACAGAAGTGTAATAGAAATTGTAACCCAAATGAGTACACTCCAAAGCAAAGAGGGTTTTGGCTGGTTTCTGTAGAGGAATTTTCATTTCCTTTTAATCCATATTACAGACTTCTTGTCACATCACCAAAAGGGGAGATAAAAAACTCTAATAAAATCTTTTTGCATTTAAATGGTAACGTGTTCTGTGTTCATTTGCTTTTGAAATTGTTCTGAAAACATGGATACTCCAGGGTTAAAAGTACAGTTATGAACCTGACTTATTCACAGACTTACTTGTATTCTCCCCTACCTAGTCTTTAATTCACAGAGACTTTTCTGACTCTTCATTCTTATTTTTTAATTAAATAGAAAATGATCTTTAATTTTAATTTTTATAAATTATCAGGAGTATTCAATTAGTCCTTGTCATTAAGTCTAATCTGCATTGATTGCCTGAGAAATAATGACAAAAATTAAATGTGCCTATTTAACTCGTGAATACTGGATAAATATTTCTTGATGTTACTTCATCCTAATTAAAGATGGTGAGACTATGAAACTATCCTTTGATATTTTGGTATATGGCATACACATCTAATATGGATTAGTTTGGTGTCTTCACCCTCTCTGTTGTTTTTATCTTGAAAATTTCTACAATTAGTACGTTAACTATGTTGTGAAATAAATACTAAATTAGTAAGCTGTCATGTTTTGATACCCTGAAAAAATATGAAAATAATATAAGACTATTAAGTAAATCTATAAGAATAGACTGCTTTACGCTTTCGATATGGCAGTCCCCAAGCAGTAAAAATGAGAGAGAAGATAAATAGGTGGGACTACATCAAGATAAAAAGCTTCTGTACAGCAAAGGAAACATTAAACAGAACAAAAAGAAACCCCACTGAATGGGAAAAAATCTTTGTGCTCCACATAACGGACAAGGGTCTGATCACAAAGATATAAAAGAACTCACAAGACTCAAGAAAAATAAAGTAAAAAACCCAATCAAAAAATGGGCAGAAGAACTTAAAAGACACTTCTCCAAAGAGGACATACAAGTGGCCAACAGGCACATGAGAAAATGCTCAGCATCCCTCATAATCAGAGAAATGCAAAATAAAACCACAATGAGGTACAACCTTATAGCTGTAAGAATGGCACACATCAAAAAAACAACAACAATAAATGCTGGCCAGGATGTGGAGAAAAAGGAACCCTCCTAGTACACTGCTGGTGGTAATGCAAGCTAATCCAACCATTATGGAAGGCTGTATGGAGGTTCCTCAGTCTACTAGAAATGGAACTACCATATGATCCAGCAA
>JAGFMF010011457.1:3139145-3168093 GCA_019455555.1 Galemys pyrenaicus | reverse complement strand
GGATGGAACTAGAAGGAATTATACTCAGTGAAACAAGTCAGAAGGCAAGAGAAAAATATCGGATGGCTTCACTATTAGGATGAATATGAAAGAGCAACATCAACAACAATAAAGAAGAATAAGCTCAAGGAATTGGGCAATTATAACCAAAAGCAAACAAAAACCTCAACAAGACCAGAAAGCCAAGATAAACCAAAGGGACCATGGGGAGGGGGAGGGGAAGGAGGGGAGGGCAAAGATGGGAAGGAGGGGAGGGCAAAGACAGGGATGAGGGCAGAAAGAGCACAAGGGACTGAGGTAATGGTGCACGGGTGGAATGGTGGTGAGTACTCCCTGGGGAATACAAATGATATAAAATATAATTAATTAATTAAATAAAAAAAGTAAAAAAAAAAAGAATAGACTGCTTTATTTCTCAGGTTAGGCTGATGGAAATACATTTCATGAGCTTAATCACCAAATAACCAAACTAAAAGAGAAAGCGATTAATATAACACACACACGACTCTTTATCATCTTTACTATTTGCCTCCTCTGCTTCTTGGTAATGTTACTCTGACTTTTCCCCACATTGGGCTTCCATTCTACACACACACACACACACACACCTCTGTACAACTATAGTACACTGAGCCTTTTTTTAAAAGATATATTTATTTATATTACATACAAGAACTGGGGTATAGGCCAGAAGTGTGGGGGTGGTGAAAGGATTCATCAGAGACAGAGTGGGGAGCAGAACAGGCAAAGTGACTGAAGTACACTGCTGAGGGAAGCAGCAGGCAAGATAGGAGAGGTCTGCTGCATCATGTGGGACACCTCCCTGACTGGGGATTGAACTCATGCTGCAGTGGCTGTGGATAACTTTAAGTGCTGTACCACAGGAGGCTCCTACAGTGAGTGATATTTTGGGACACCCTTCAATTGTCATTAAGTATGAAACAATGAAAAATATTTTCTGTGGTTTATCTTCACTAATTTCATGGCAGGACATACTCACTCCTGTTTTCAAAACGTTAGTATCCCAAGAACCACCTTTTATCCTTGTCATATTCCTTCCTCCTATCTTCTTTCATCTTACATCTGTCTTCTTTCTAATCTCTATAGTCCTCATTCCAAAGGCAATGCTTGTAGATGAAGTTCCTTATATTTATGTTCACTTACAAACTTTCTGAGTCAAGAATTCCAAGGATGATAATACTCTGCATTCTTACAATGACCTAGATCATCCCAAGATAGAACTTTAAAAGCACAACTGGTTTGTACTTTCCATTTGCTGTAATGTGGGCCATTTACTTGATTTGTTTGTTTTGTCCTAATAGGAAGTCTGTAATTAAGATCCTTGCATACAACAAAGTTTGTAATAAAAATGTGCACTACCATAATTTCTTCTGACTCCAGTATCTCCAACAATAAGTTGGCTGCATCACAAATCCAATTTCAGCTTTTACAGTAGGAAACTTTCTGTGTAAGTCAAATTTAACTGAATAAAAAATTATATTTCCTTGCATTAAGGTTGGATTTTGATGGGAATACCACATCTAACAAAGCACTATTTCTGTAGTCGGCCACTTGTTCTATATGGGTCACGTATGTCCTTAGAATATTTTGATCAAAGAACATGCAGAGTGTTAAAAATTTTTATTTCTGAAGTCTGACTACTGAATTTAAGTTCTAATTCTACTTCTAACCACGAGAACTTTATATTACATTTACGTGTTACATTGATGACATGGAGGTTATAAAACTGTAAAAATTTAAGGTGCTCAAATCAGATCACTTCAAGATTCTCAGAATAGGTCTTCTCAAGACACTGCTCTGGCAAATGGAGTACTTTGAGCTAAGAGCAATGAAATCCCTTGAGGTTGAGGAGGTCTTTCTGTCCTTCCTTACTTTGCCTTCTCTAAACAAAGAGACCATCACATTGTAAGCTCATGCCTCTCTCGTAATTGGAGAAGCAATTATTACTACTCCCCTTCTCATGGCCAGAAAAGTGTTGGTTGGAACGATGGTCTCATCCAGCTGTGGGTGTATCAATGAACATGTCCTCTCTATCTGAGAATGTCATCTTTACTCTCAGCATAAGGATGAGGTAATTCTTTCTTGTCAGCCATGCAATGTTACCCCCCAAACTCCCCAGATCCCTAAATAAATAGTCCCAGTCTACTCCATTATTCGTCAAAATTTAAAACATAAATTCTCCATATCCATGTTGTTATCAAATTGATTGTTTTCCCTTTGCTAACTTGTCTAATGCTGTGAAGAACCCAGAGGACTATAAGATGATTTCTTTTGTGTCATGACAAGATTAAATGAAATAATTCATGAAAGTACTTAGCAGAGTACCTGACAGGGAGTTAGTTTTCTATAACTGTTACATATAATTTTAGGAAGTTTAAATGAGATTTCTAACTACAAAGTCTAACTACTATCATCATGGATGTAGCATACTGATTACAGAAATGGAATTTTGCAAATGTAATTAAGTATTTATATTCATTTGAATCAAGCATATCTTATTCATCTTTTTTTATTCCCATTGCCTGCATAGTGCCTAATATTGTATAGAGTAGGCATGGAACAATTTTTCTTATCTGATGGTCAGGGAGATGACAAATCATACAGATGAATCTCAACATTATATGAGTGGCAGTTGGAATTATAACATAAATGGATAAAACTCCAATTGGTTTGGAAATAGTTTTGGCATTAATTCCTATAAAACTAACCATTCTTTAAAAATATGTTTTACATTAAAATGCAACAAAAATATAGTTGACCTAAAATCTCTAGGTAACATTGGTCGACAAGTTTCACTGTGCCCAGACCTTTTGGTTTTTTAGGGCTCCATTTAGAATCTTCCTGTCTTATCCTACAATTGGCTTCTTGACTGATGAGATAGAAATTGGGGTCTAAATAATATAAGGGGAAAGGAAGGGAATATGATGTAAAGTAAACATGTTGTTTATTCAGTGTCCGTTCTTGGAGAACTACCTCTCCAAATCTCCTCTCCTCATCCTGATAAGTAGTACCTACGTCAAAGTCAGGCAACCCAACACCCAGGTGAGCAGTGACTCTCTTTGGGCTGTGGGAGCCCTTGACAAGGCATTTCTGAAGCTGGTAGTGGGGAAGAATACTTCCTGCTGTGAGGATAGAAAGCTGGCAGGGTGTGAATTTGGAGCTGTCAGAGCTAGCTTCCATAAGCACATGAAACAAGCCCATTTGTCTTAAGAAAATCATGTCAACCTTCAGAAAGAAATAGGCCCAAATAACTGAGAGAAAATGAAAACCTTAGTAACTTTACTTGAAGCCCTGGATGGAACTATGTTTGAAGCCACTTCCTACACCTCTTTCAGGGACTCTCACTTAGAGAAGTCAAACGTCTTTTTTTTTTCCGCTAAAGTTTAAATTGTATTTTTGTTACTTTTCTGATGGAAGTGTCCTGGTTAATTTAAATAGAGTGAAATACTGAGATAATTCTGATATTATTCACTAAGATCCAGGGGATGGTGGGGGGTGAGGAATAACATAAACTACAACTAAGACATTTCCTTCTTCAGTTAATAATACACTTTAAAAATATTTACTGAGTGCTTACTCTCCACTAAGCATTATTTTTCTAGTTGCTTATGAAAGATCAATACACAAAGAGGCAACGATTCTAACCTTTGTGGAACTTACATTCTAGTGTGAGAAGCAAAACTATAGAACAGCATAATAAATAAGTGCATTACTTAAGCTGTTGCTTGTTTGATGGTCATTTTACTAGCAGAAAGTGACATGCTCTAGGGAAATTAAAAAGGTAGAGTAGGGTTGGATGTGTGTATATTGGCAAAACTAAGGTGGAACTTTTGTATTAGGACTTTCATGCTTGAAAACATGGGATCTTAGCCAACATTTAAAGAGCTGGAGATAAAAATTTCTCCAATTGTGGGGGGCAGCTAATGCAAGGGCTCCAAAGTGAAAGCATACCTGAAAAGCATGTGGTAGAGAGTATAGAGCACATCTCGATTGCTACTGTAATTGTAAGTTGTAAGATATAGGACCACCAGCGCAACTGACTGAAGTGTGGTGGGCAGTAACATCAGTGGATGACACAATTTTAATGAAGTGACATACAAAGATACTGAATATATCGTTATATATTCAATGAAATGCCAAATTAAGGTAAAAATAATATTTGCAAGAATATTTGCAAGAAGTTGAAATCATTGAAACATGAAGGAAAATATGTATTATGAAAGAGATTGAATAATAAACAACTCCAAAGGACCCCAAATGCCTTCAGGACCATTTTAAGAGGAATGCTCTATCAGAGAGCTGTGATTTGTGAGCCATTTTAAAGAACAATTACAAAATGACATTTTCTCTGAATCACAGTGCCTGTGTGGATCCTCAGCTTAGGATGTACTTATAAAATTTGATTCGTGGATAATTAGACTTAGTGCATATGGGACCCCAAACCTCTGTCCTGCTTTCAGGGTTTCCTATAGCTTGTGGTAGTGGCATTGTGTGTCACCTATTAGGACTGAATTATTTCACATACTAATGGCTAATGCAAACAAGAAGACAGGCAGCATTCGTTCATTAGGATTTCTTCCCTTTCTTCTGTTTGAAAGAATGCTGCAGGCTATCTCTGAAGTCCTGTGTAATTCATCAGTAGCTTACTGAGAGGGCAGTTGGGGATATGAACTATTTGATCTAATTAGCTAAATTTGATGAAATAATTTATAACATAAATAATTGCCACAGACAGATATACGCTCTGAAATTCTATTCTTCCAACAGAATAGTTCTCTTTGTGAGCCCTCTTTTCTACTTGCCAGTGAAGACGTTTGTTTAAATACTGATGGGTATGCTCAGTATGATTCAGTAGGGTTTTCTTTTTCTGTCAGATAAGGTACCATTTTGTCATTTATTGTCTAAATAAGTCACCACATCAGTATGGCCTCTTCCAGTCCCTTTGAGTTTCTTAGCATCCATGCAGGTTTTACTTGCCACTGCAGGATGGTGTTGCTAGAGAACAGTATATGTATGGCCGGTGACCACATATATGGTAAATGGTGGTAACTGATTCTGATTGTTAGGACTATCAAGGGAATGAGCGGCTGAGATAGGATAGAAGATTATATATAACTTGGGGAGAGCATTGAAGTGTGCTTGAAGGCACTTGAAGAACAGGACCTCAGAAGAACATACAAATGTTGAAATGGCAAAGAATTAATATAGGATTCTTCACAGCTTTATCATAGTCAGTCCATGTAGTTGACATGAATATCTAACGCCCTGAAAGCTTTGTGGCACATGCACAATTGTATGTGAATCTTTACTACTATTCCAGGGGAGAGATCTGTTTTACACTCTCTGCTCATTGACTAGCCTTCCTTTGCTTCATACTGCTCATCCAAAAGCAAGCCAGCAATGTTTTCAGCTTGATTTGGAACACAGGAATAGGACTAAATGTGGAAGAAAAAGAAAAGGATGAAGTAGAAGCAAAGGCTCATTAGTACCTGACACTAGGGTAGAATATTCTTTGATCTTAATCATTTGGAGTTTATTTTTATTCTAAGCTGTAGAAGGTCTCTATTTCAAACTATGACTTTTATTTTGGCACTCAGATTGAGGTAAGAGTCTCTCAGAATCCCCAGGTAGCAGAACACTTGATGCTTTATATAATCTTGTTTATGAATTTTGAAAATACACGAGAAAAGAATTCTTAAGGTAGTCAAGCATCAAGAAGAGGGAGGCAGATATAGCCACATACAAGTGCCCACACCTTTGCTACTCTCTGTAGCTGTTCTGTTGAGAGATGATCTAATCAGTCTGTCTTTAGATCATGGACAGTATCTCCAAGAAGGGGAAGCAGGTCATTTAAAGTTTGATGTTATGTATGGCTAGACAACTATATTTCAATCAATAGATTGTAAGTATTTCTAAATGGTACACATTACATATGTACCATTTCTGAGGTATGTCTTTAAACATGAATTCAACTTTTGTTGTTCTTTCCCCTGTTTAGAAAGAATTACGATGATATAAATTGAAGCAACTATATCAGGAAATTGTATTTGTATGTTGAAGAGCAAAAAGTACCTGGCAATGCAAAAACACAGAAAGAGCCTTGATTCTTAGGCTTCGACTGGTATGTGATATAACTTACTTAAGTTATCACGGGTGATTCTGAGTTTAGATTCAATAACTGAACTGATAATCTGTTATAGAAGCAAATGCCTACTTTTTAAAAGTGTGTTTTAAAAGCTAATTGAGTTATGACTACTCAGCATAAAAATATCACTATGTAACTCAGGTTCAGTGTCACGAGACAGAATTCGGTGGGTTCAAAAAAACAAACTAGCAAATTAAAAGTAATTTTGTAATTGGAAAGTAAAGTCATTAGCATTTTGGTTTATGAAGTACAGCTACAAGCCATGAGACAGTGAATCTAGTGCTTTGGTTCATCTTTTGTCTTCTTCTATTAGTATTTACTTTTTTGTGTGTGGGACGGGTGGGAGCACGTAGGCAGGACAAGGAGACCAAGGACTGTATTAGCGCAGGGGCGTTCCAAAACAGGAAAAAGGCTCTTTCCTTTGTAAAACAGAAGAAATGAAGTCATTGTGAAACTTAAAAAGTGACTGACTGATGCGGGTAAGGATGGCAATCCCACAATTTGTTTATTGTATACCTAAATATACCTTATTATATACCTTAATGTGAACTTTAGCATACCTTACACAGACCTTACATTACCTTATATAAATGCATCTTGAACATTTGAAGCTCTAGGAAATGGCCCAGTGCACATGGACAAGGCACTCTGAAATTCTTTCAATAGTCCATTCCATTATCACTTACCTCTATACCTAATAATGAATCTAAACTAATAAATCTGAATTCACCTTTTATTAATTATTATACTGGTGGGTGAAGTTTTGACCTTTTGATTAAAAAAATTACATTTACTACTCTACCCCATGAAGCCTCTATACATTCCTACTCTAGCTGTAAATTTAGAAAAATTGCAATCTTTTCTTCTTAAATCACATATTCCCTTAAATAAATGGGAATTTCTAGTTTTTAAGTGAAAATACACTTAGGATTAGAATATTTTAGAGATAAATCAAGGACTTTCCTTTTTCTGGAAATTGGGATGTTGATATTCCCTATTCTCATTTACTTTACTGAAGTGCTGCCTATCTTTCCAGACACAGTTCTGTTAAAGGTTCAGCAGTTTGGAACTTTAGTACAGAATTTAAAAGTCATACTATTCTATGCCAAGCTCACAATTTTAATGGTCAATAATGGTACAGTAATAAAAATAATAGATCTAATTTTCTGGTAGAGCAAGGAGAAGAAAATTGTTCCATTTCTTGGAAATGTTGAATTAATTGGTAAAAATACTTAAGATAATCATGATAGATTAGTCACAGCAATTTTATTTTTTCTTTTAGATATTTATTATCTAACTCTATAGTGATTAATGAAATCATATACTCATTTAATGATTGTATTTTCTCATTTAATTAAAATCTTCAGAAGAATTCATCACAAGAAAATCTTACAATGAATTTTGCAGAGGGGTACACTGTACTTAGTTTAGAAGAAATTACCTTCTCTAGATCATACAATTTGAACAAAAAAATTTGATAATTTAGTACTAGCTATGTTTTGACAATAGTATAATACCATAGCAACTTAATAATCTAAAACTTTCTATTGGTAGAGCTGAAATTCTGGGTTGACTATTTCCTTTTGTAAAGATTAGAAATTTAAAAATTTTTGTTATGTATTTTTTTAAAAAGATTCATTTATTTATGTATACAAGAGCTGGAGTGTAGGCCAGAGGTGCAGGAGATGAGAGAATTCACCAGCAAGAGTGGGGAGCAGAACAGTCAGATTGACTGAAATACACTGCTGAGGGACACAGCAGGTGAGACAGGAGAGGTCTCTGGCCGGTATATAGAACTCCAGCTGCAGTGGCTACTGATAGCTTCATAGTGCTGAGCGTTAACCCCTTATACCAATAGGGAAGCCCTGCAATGTATTTTAAAGTAAAAGTTTGTTCTTTCTTACAGAAGTCACTGGAAATGAGAATCATCATATGTTGTTATTTATAATTTCATATCCAAAGAATAAATATTTCATTTGGATTTTGTATCTGAAATTTTAATACATTTTTAGATATGGAAACTATCACAAAGAGATTGAATATCTTTTCTAAGTTCACCTAGAAACAGAAATTGAGTATCATTGTTTTGAACCCAAAAGTGTACTGTTTTAATGATATTCTTCTATTCTAGAAGTTAAGTTTTAATATGTTTCCAAGCTGTTTCGTGATCCACTATTTTTTCTTCCCTTCATTTAAAATTTCATTACACACAAACACACATACACAGAAACACATATAGAAAATGAGTCTGTTTGGGTTGCGTGGAAACCAGAGAAACTTCTGTCAGTGGTCAAACTACTGAAGTTTTCCTCAAAACTAACCAATTTAACTAAGTTCTTATTACTAAAAAAAGTGAATATAAAGATGATAAAAGAGTTAGAATTTCCAGGTTAGCATCCTCCATATAATTCCTCAAATGCACCGCGGCATAGCAGTGCCAGTTCAATCCCCAGCCAGGAAGGGGACCCACATGGCGTAGCAGACCTCTCCTGCCTCACCCACTGCTCCCCTCAGCAGTGTATTTCAGTCTATCTGCCTGTTCTGCTCCTCACTCTGTCTCTGGTGAGTCCTCTCATCTCCCACAACTCTGGCCTGTACCCCAGCTCTTGCATGCATAAATAAATAAATCTTTAAAAAAAATAAATCTCCAAATGCAATAGACATCTTCACTGATTTCACCTGTTATCTATATACTTATTTTCAAAAGATAGTATGCTATGAAATAAGGAAAGCAGTCATATTAGTATTTCTAGAAAATAATTGTTCTTGGCATGCGGTAGATGTCAGAAAACTACATGCTGCTTAGTAAGAAGAATATTACAAGTCGTGCTACAATGAAAACTTTATAATTGAAATAGAGGGTTACAATATAGATTTACCATTAATTGCTGTGTGAACTTGGGTAAGTGAAGTAACTACTTTGATTCAGTTTGGCAATGGTAATGTTTTTAAAGTATTATTCTTAAAGGGTCCATTACAGGATTTAACAGAAAATAAGTTATCTTTGTGTGTTTATTCCCTCCCCTGTACCCACCACCAACCATCTAGACCATTAAACATGAAAGGGGCAATATGGGATTGAAAGACAATAAAGAATCAGTCTGTCTGTTTGCATCAATTTTTTTTGTTGTTGTTGATGATTTTTTAAATCTAATTGAGTATCTGTATATAATTTTTATTAACCAAGTTTTTATTATCAGAAAGCTAGGGATTGTTTTCTTGATTGTGGTCTTCTCCAACTATAATTACTTAACCCTGATGAGCCTATGTTTTCAATTGTGAACTGAGAAATATCGTTCCTGTAGTATTGCCCTAAGGATTAGCTATGGCTTAATATTTTAGCAGTTACGAAAATAATTTTTTCAATTATACAGTACACTATGAATGAAAGAATTTTTTTTGTAATTTTGCTATTACTATTATACTATCACTTTGAAGTCCTATAAAATCTAGCTAAAATTTACTAACCATTAATATATATATTATGCATTACATAGACAAAATCAAGCAAAAGTCTAGGGGAAAACACAAAAGCAAAACTAAGTAAAACGCTTGCATTTTCCCTGAAATAAACAGGTCATTTAAAAATGCATTTTGTATCATACAATCTGCAAAGTTTTACAGAAGAAAAAGACAGTAGGTTAAAACACACCTTTTTTTTTTTTTTTGTAATTCTGTAATCATCCTTTTCAAATATGATAAATTGTGGCATTCTATTTATGATAGTGAGTAGTCTGTTAAGAATTAGCCTTTCAAAATCCTCACCCTGTTTTCCATAATTCACAACAAAATTACATCTCCTATTTATGTGGGAACTGTTTGCTCCAAATGCCACCTCTTCCTTCTGATCTTTCATAATCAGGCCGAGATGCGCTCGTTCTGGAGCATCACAGCAGTAACCACAGCCAAGAGCTCAGGATTTCTAAACCTGATTAGTTTCTGCATTTATATTTCATCATTGGCATATCACTCTTTAAATAGATTGAGGAATGTGAATGTTTGAAATGAAATTTACACATCTAACTACTGAAAAAGATGTTTCATTTCTTCAAGAAATTAATTCACTCATAATGACGAATAAAGACTTTCTGAATCATTCCTTAATTTAACCTTTTCCATTTCCTAGAAAGCAGCCCTTAATTTATAGGGCTATGTGGAAAGAATATTATTTTCCTTACACTTAATAATTAATCAAAATAATTCAGAGTTTAACTAAGCATTTTACTTTAAATATTTTATTTCACCAAATTACTACAATATGTATATTAGACAAATTAAGAATAAAGAAAATTGGTAATGAGTTAAGTACTCCATGAGTAATTCTTTTGTAATTTCTCTTGAAATACCAATAATGACTTATGAAAGGATAGGTCCTTCAAACAAACGCTAATACTAAACACTTTTTGCAAGATTTTGTAAAAAATTTTAAAGTAAAATCTTATGTAAATAATATAAGAAACATGCTTTATCCAACCCACCCCAAAAAAAAGCTAGTTGGACTTTTTGATGAAAGAGGGTGAATTCTTATCTATTCCCTACAGGTTTAAAAACCCAGAAACTATACAACTTAAAAACTGGACATCTGTGCCCCCAAAATAGTACCTGTGTATTCTGACTTATGTTTGTGCCCCTGTGTGGGTGAGTCTGTGCATCTATATGTGTTCAGATGTAGTTTTTCCCTATTTACCTCACTTATCACTTCTCATTTTACTAGGATTTGATACCTTTTTGTTCCTGTGATATGGTCAGGTAGAAAAGTGATGGTGCTTCATAGGAATGGTAGGTTTTATTGTCCATTAGTGTCAGATAATTAAAATTCACTGTTTCTTGATGCTTAAAAATTAAACTGAATTGATCCAGTTATTGGTCACATTTCATTAAAATGTTGTCATTTAAAACATTTTCTTTAATTTTCAGATTCAGAACTTCAGATAATAAAATTATTCTTTGAATTTTAAATACTGTCTTTATAATATAAAATTGAGTGGAATGTGAACTACCAAACAGGATATTTTAATTACCTTATTGGTACTATCATATTTAACATTCACAAAAATTTTATGAGAGATAGTACTATTGTGCAAATTTCTAAAATGGTGACATGGGTTGCAGAGAAGATAAATATGTTGTTCAGTGTTGCTCAATGTCGCTGCTTTGTGTGTTATGATAAGGATGAAGTAGAGACAAGATGTGAGCTTAGATTTTCGAGTACTCTTACCCACAGTGCTCTACTGCTTGAATGTCCTCTTCCTCAAGTATATAAAGATATGCCTTTTATGTCTCTGTTACAAATCTTCCACATTTATCAACCTCTCTGGAACATGATTTACGTCTTTATACTTTACATCCACATTGTTATACAACATCTAAAACTTTTCCTTCACATACAAATACAATATTCTGAATTTGTTATAGCTTAAAATCTTTCATGGCATTATATTATTCTTTATTTGACATTTCAGCTTCATTTAAAATTATTTCCTAAAGATTAAAATGTAGCTGCTTATCATATCTTCCCCCACCTTCCTGATTTATCATCACTGTCATCATCACTCTGTTCCATTTCACTATACTTAGTCCATTATCCTCTGTTGAAAATTTGCAGGATGTCACATGGTTGCATGAGGGAGACCTCCATTTCTTTCATTACTTTTCTGTGCCTTTAAGTCTTGCCTCCATAAACCCAAAATCTGCATAATAGTTTGAATGACATTTTTTAGTTACAGTTATGACATGTTTTCTACCCTGTTATTGTTTCCATTTGGTAATTTTAGTAAGATTCCATATGAAGATTCCATTTAGTAAGATTCTCATATGAGATAAGGTTCCATTAAGACATATGGTTCTATGCTCCAATCTTTTCCTAAAGTTGAAGTTTTCATTCATTGCTCAGGAAATATACTCCCATTTTGCACGAGAATCTACATCATGTAGATTTTCCATATGTAATTAAAACTTCTCTTCTGTTAATCTGTCTGAAATTAATTTGGTTGCTTAACTTGCCCCCAGCTTCAAAACTCTATTAGTTCCAATGATTTTGCTTCATATATGGTTGTATTAGTTGTGTTCTGTTGGTTCTGTCCCCTAACTTACCAGCATACTCCATTTTTACAATTTAGTGACTTATGCTTTATTTTTTTCTTGCAAAAAATTAGTTCCATAGTTAGAGAAAAGGTTTGAACATTTCTTGATCTTGCCCAATAACAATTTTCAGAAATAATGGAGTTTTCTATTTTTTAAATGTCTTATGTTAGGAAAACTGTTTAGAACTTTCTTGATTTTATCCAGTAATAATTTTCAGGAACAATGGTGTTTTCTATTTTATTAATGAATCTTGTAAGTAGGAAATCAGGATGGGCTTAGTCACCTGTTCTTACTTTTCCTTTTTGCCTGGAAATAAGAAAGTAAAATAATGTCATGCAAAAGTTTCTTTTATTTTCTGTAGTCCTGTTGTGAAAGATTTTTTATGTAAAAACATAATGCCAATTCCCACAGATAGAAAATTTAAAATGTTTAAGTATGTATAGAACCAGTCATTTCCCTGATATTAATACAGAAAGCAGGCAATTAGAATGAATAGTTTCAAGTGAATCTCCCATTATGGACAGAAATTTATTGGAAAGTTTTATCAGAACTCTAAATTCACTCTGATTTATGTGGAACACTAAGACAGCCAGCTGTTCATGGGTTGTCGATAGGAAGCACTTTATTAAGACACAGAATTTGATTAGCCACCTAAAGGGGATGATACATATAATTGTGACACTTTGAAGTCATTTGATCAATCTTATTTTATTTGATCAAGACAAAAATCACTAAAAAATGGAGGAAATATCATTATATAAACCTTTTAGAACTTTGAACAAATCATAGAAGTAGCTGATGTCTGGTGTTTCACATAATTATGAACATAAGAATTGGGTCCTCCTTACTGTGGCTAACTCCTAGCTCTTCCACTCTGTCTCTCTTTAGATTTTGATGTAGTCCTGGATTTCTTGTAGTTATGCCACACAGGGCAACCACATGTTTAACATTTACCATTTTTCTATCTCCAGTTTTTCTGTTTTCACCAAGGCATAAAGTTCAATTAATGTCACAACACTAATGTCCACAATCAGTACCCATGCACACGTTAATTTCCTTTGCTATGTTCCCAAAGGCAATCCACTCTTCTGAAAACCTCATGGTTTCTGTTGTATACAGCATCACTTAATACATATAGAACAGATGACTCAAACATTGAGCATGCCTTAAGCCTTTGATGTCCCATAGAGTTGAAAGATAACCAGCTGTTTGGTTTTTCTCCAACTGTTTTATTGCAACATGCTCTAATCCCAGGAATCAATCATGAATCCATGGGACTGTTCCAGAAGTCAAGCTCAGTGAGAGATTCCAGACTTTGTTGATAATCTCTACTCCCCCTTAACTCTTGTGAATTGCTTCTAAGTCAGAGTTATAATTCTCAGTGGTCTTTTTTAGGACTTAATTCTTCAGTGGAAATTTTTGCAACACATCTTGCTTGTCTTAACTCAATCCTTAAAACATGCTTCGAGGCAATAAAGAACTAGAGAAAGCATATTAAGCAAAATAGAAAACTGAGAAAAGAGCAGACTTCAGGTAAGGGAAAACCAAACATTCTGTTTTGGATATTTAAATTTGAGTTTTCTATAAGGTCATTCATTATGAAACAGTAGTAACTGAAAGAGACAATATAAGTGTCAATAGTATAAACACGAGCTCTTGTTACTGCTAGAGGAATCTTTCAAATGTTTCTAATTTCTCATATTTGGAAGATTTAGGATGAGTCTGGCATCTCAGCCGAGGGAAGCCATAAGCTCTAGGGTGCTTCCAGTTACTTTTCCTTGCTATTCACATAACAGTATTCAGGAATACATGACTTGCTGTCACCCTCTAATGCTGCTGCATCTCCCAGTTACAAGTTAATCAGTTTACCTGCTTTCAATGAGCTGTAAGTGCTTTCAATTTAGTAACCTTGGCTTGAATCTTCTTTATGTTGAATCTAGTACAGCTTTATAAATTCCTTGAATTGATGTTATATGTAGGATTCAAATAAAACTCAGATCTATAAGTGTCTTTGACATTTGAAAGATAGAAATATGCTATAATTTGTGAGAGAAAGTAAACTAGTCGATTCCTTTTTCAGATGTTCGATAGTATCACCAAAATAAAAAAAATAAGTGGTAGGTAACAGTAGTGTTAATTGGTAGTAAGTAGTTAGTTTTAAAGCTTTCAAGTCTTTTCTGTTTTTCAGAAAGAAATTTGAAAAATTAAATAGCTTTCAACATTATTCACCCTGTAAATTATAATAATTAAGGCTTAAAACTAAAAGTAAAAACCAAAAACCAGGAAAATAACATAAGAAAAAAAAACATAAAAAATAAGGCAAAGAAGAAACAGAAATATTATATAAAGTATTACCACCAAATAAAAGTATTCAAAGATATCTTTTTTTGGCTGCCTCCCTCTCTTTATAGGCCTCTCATTACTAGCCCCATGTCAATTTACCAATTCTCTTTCATTAAATCACCAAATTCATCATGTCATTAAGCTAATGGGTATTTGGGGATCCTCATTTTATCTGACCTTTAATTACATTTGCATTTTTGACTAATCCCTTCTTTGATTTTTTTCCCCTCTTATATATTATATGACTTCACATTTTCCTGGTGATTCTGCAGCCTCCTTCTCCACACCTCTCAGCCTAGTCATTCTTCCCTCTCTGAGGTTCTGTTACGTGTGTTCCTTAGAGCTTAGTTATGATTACTTTATACATTCTTCATTCTTAAGTAAATTTTATTGAGATATAATTCACATAAAACTAACCTATGTAAAGTATACCATGCAACATTTTTCAGTGTATTCAGACATGTTCAACCACCACCACAATTGGGAACATTTCATCGCTTCCAAAAGAAACCCCCAGACCTCTATCACCCTTTATCAGGTATGATTAATTTGTATGTCAATTTAGCTAGTTTATAGTACCCCGATATGTGGTCAAATATTATTCAGGATGACTCTATAAAGGTGTTGTAAGATGAGATTAACATTTTACAATTGAAAGAACATTTCATTATAAAATTATTTAAGCTTCAGGTATCTATCATTGAAAATCAATCTGTGGTGTATAGTATTAGCTCACCACTAAAAGTCCAGTTCTAGCCTTCACCATACATAAGTCTCCTCTATCCAATTTACCCACACCCTATCTCCTTCTGGTAACCACTAATTGGTCTCATAGTCCAAAACTTAATTTTTTTAAATTTAGTTCACCTGTCTGTTTTCTCACTATATCACATATAAGTGAAATCACATGGTGTTTGTCTTTCTCTAGCTTATACTACTCTATGTATACAACTATATTGTTTCAAATGACAGATTTCATATTTTTTTATAACTGAGTAGTATACGCATCTTCTTAATCGATCCATTAATTGACAACCTTTCCAAAATGTCTATCCACAGAGCACTATTTTCAAAACATGTCACTTTATCACGTGACATGAATCAGTTGAGACACTGTGGGTTCCAAGAGATGCTGTTGCCATTACCTTAATAAATAAAGATAACCCACCTTTGGGGTCAACATTTTTATTCAAAAACCCTATCTTAAGACAGGGCAAGATCCAGAGCATGTGGTTCTGTCAAACTATTCACCCTCTCCTCATCATGTGAGATGCCCTCCTCTTTTACTGGTGCCCCACACCCCTATTCCATTCATTAGCTCAAGATTAAAAATCCTCAGTCCATCTCACTTACTGTGGAATTTATGGCCATGAAATTCTCTGTAAGAAGGCAATTAAATTTGTTTTTTCCCCCTACTAATCTACTAATCTTAAATTAATTTGTTTGCTCTACCAACCCCAGA
Source organism: Galemys pyrenaicus (assembly GCA_019455555.1). Taxonomy (NCBI): domain Eukaryota; kingdom Metazoa; phylum Chordata; class Mammalia; order Eulipotyphla; family Talpidae; genus Galemys; species Galemys pyrenaicus. The sequence continues at coordinate 3,152,038 of JAGFMF010011457.1, read as the reverse complement.
ACAGTCCAGAGGGAGAGTGTATCGTCCTCCCACCCCACAACCTGTGCTTCTTCAGAAACATCCAATAATGCCCACTACCAAGCAGCTCTATACTGTCCTAAATAGACATACCTTTCCTTAAGTGAAAGAGTGTTTGCTATTATATATTTAGTCTCAAATTAAATCCCAGCACCCCATTTGCCTTGCAACTAAATTGCTGCTCTTAAATTTCTCTAATACTGAATTCTGAAGTCACCTTTAACTGTAACTCTTAACTACGTCCCATACATTGACACAAAAATATAAAAAAAAATATAAAATTTATCTTGTTTCTTCTCATTAACCTTCACTTGTAAAGTACCGAGTTTCCGTGGGCACCCCAAAAGAACAAAGAGCGGACACAGGGCTGCAATGGTCATGTAGAGCTTTAGTTATGCCAGCATGCTGGGGCCGACCGTTCAACGGTGACATGCAGGTCTGGCTGAGACAATCGACCCAGATAGGAAGTAGAGGTGAGCTTTTATAGCCAATTTAGCCAATAGGCTGAGAGATCAAAGCCCGCGCAATGAACACAGCAAATAGCTTTAAAGAGAGACAAGTTTCATACATTTTAAACTTACAAAAGATACATTTTGGGCGGGCTCAGGCTTCTGCCCCATACCTGAGTGCACATTCTAAGATAACATTCTTGTTTCATCCGCCCTGCCCTTAACTGCTCAGGAGAGCCTAAGGTATGGGACCAGCTGACCTACTAGATAAGGCCTGTAGGTTGTTTTTCAAGTTTAAACTCTGACTCTAACACACTGAATTCTCTCTGCTATTACAAAGAAAAAAATTAATAAAAAAACTAAACATACCCCTGAGCTGGACTCAAACCACATCCCTATTTTGCTTTATAGCCCTCAACATCTTACTCTATGACTTAGCCCAAACAAAACAGTTTACAGCATTTTAAACTACTGGTCTACTGCCCATATTAACATTTCATGTGCTGTTTTTTTCCGGCTGAAATCATACTTTACATGTCTTTCATCAAAGTGATCCTTTAAATCACATCATAAGAAGTAAATTTTTAGACTAGTCTTAAAATATGCACTGTGAGTCATTTTCCCTATTACAAGCCCCTTTATTATGATTTATTTTTTAACAAAAATTATTCAAAAGATATGTAGATAATTAAGTGTGACTGATATTACCCCACTGGAATGAATGCTCCTTGGAGGAGAGACTATATCTACCCTATTCATTATAGATTAAGTGTTTAACAATGTCTTAAATATGGTGGAGCCTCAGTAGTGATTTGCTTGATAAATACGTGAACAACAGGTCAGATATACATAGTGATCTCTCATTCTTCTAAAATCAGAGTGTTCTACAACTCATTACTCTAAGAATAAAAACTCCTAAAAACAAAAGATGATGATAATAATCATTATTATTAATTATAAATATTTTAATAAATATTAATAATATAAATAAGGAGGACACCTTTTAAGTCTAAGATTAGGAAATAGAAATCTTTAATAAAAACATAATATTTCAAGATATAAGTCTGCAGAAAGATACATTCAGTTTAAATTAATAAACACAATACAGTATTTCACTGAAGAATACTCTGGTAGCTTTATTGCATTCTGGTCTTCACTAGGAACAGAATCCTTGCTTTATATTTGCATAATAAAAGGGTTTACTGAAATGTATCTTTGAGAACAAAGGGTCATTTTGCTAGAGAGAAAAAAACCAGGAGTAAAGTTTTTTTTTTTTTAATGCAATTTTCCTTTATATCCAGTGTGAGATGAATCTCCCCACAAGATCAGATGGGCTTTTCCCAATATGCCAGAGTAAGCTTCTTCCAATTAAGTGTCACATTGCTATGAATCAAAGGTCAATGGAGACCCTATAAGCCTCCAGATGTCTATTAGCATTACATAAAGAATGCTGATTATTTTAAATTAAGTGCTGTGGGCACCCTAGGAGCTTTTAGTCCTTTGCCTTTTTTCCTAATTGAAGTAGCAATCACTGCTCCTTTTCTGTGGTCTAGAAGAATATCGTTTGGTGGTGTAGGTTTATGAGCAAACATTTCCTCTGTATTTGAGAATCCCATCTTTAGTAAAGATGATGTCACTTCTTCCTTGTCTTCCCGTGAAATCGACCCCCTTTGCGTGAAAATATATATATACCTCCTATATACAAGAGAAATCAGCAGTATGACTATCTCCCCCTATATGGCTTCTGACTCTATCTTAAAAGGTTCACCTTATACTGAGGACATTGGCTCAAGGTGATGGGGGAGGGAAGGGAAGGTCAGTTAAGGAGGTTATAGGAGGAGGTGTTACAGGGCAACCCTAATATAAAATGGCGACCAGTGCAAGGAAAGTTACTTGGGCTGGTCAGCCACGGGTGTAACGTGGTAAACCACGTTGGGCGCCAAACTGTTACAGGGCAACCCTAATATAAAATGGGTTTGCCTGACTGGGTTTTTACCCGTGCCCTTGAAAGGCACTTATAACGTTTCAACTGCAGACACACACAACAAAGGTTAATAAAGTGTTTTATTTACAAGGGAAGGAGAAATAGCGTAGTGAATAACACAAGGGGAAGAGAGGGATACAGATTTGTAAATATCCTACCAGTTCCTTGGAGCTGGAACCCAACGGTGAGCTGAGAGCTGACTCTCAAGGAAAAAGGACCCCCCCAAGGCCCACGTGTTTGCTTTTATATTTAGCCTGGCTGCTCAACTCCACCCTCAGGTCCCAGTGATCTGCTTTTTGATAATGACCTTATGGGATTTGTAGTCCTTGGATCTTGTAGGTCTGGAATGGGGGTCAAAATCCATGTAGGTCTGGAATGGGGGTCGAAATCCATAACCTATTTGTATAATCTATTTAGGAGGGTCTTTTCCCCTAACAGAGGCACAGTAGACAAAACTATGCAGATTAACCCCACTATACAACTTTACATAAATTTATGTGAAAATAAATATCTTTTTCAAAAGAAACCTCTACCTAGCTTCAAAGCCCCTCCCATTAAATCAGTCTGCCAGAAAAACATATTTTGAGGTGGCAGATTTTTGCTACCCTGTAGTAATTTAACTTGTGTGTATGTGTTAGTCTGTGATCATATATGTATATGTTATGTGATCCTGGGTATGGGTATAGGATTTTGCATGTGCATGTGTTTATGCATGGACATTGTCAACTGCTATACCCAAGTCTGGTGAGTTACAACAACTGTGTTACAACTTCTTTGTCATAGTAGAAGTGTTACAGCTTTTAACAAGAGTGTTACAGATCTTTCTTTACAGCTCCATTATTATAGCAGAAGTGTTATAACTTGTATGTTACAGCTTGCTTGTTATAGCTTACAGCAAACTGTTATTGGGGGTTTCTGGGCTGCAATCTGGGGCATACAGACTCAATGATCACTTTAGCTGAAGACCCAGGGAAGTCTTTGGGGACCACCTTATATAAACATACAGGGCGGTGCCAGGTCTGCTTGATGAAAAAGAGATTTTTTTCAGTTAGTGAAGTTTGATTGGTGGAAAGTTTGTCAAGTGGTAACTGGGTCACTTTCAATTCTAAGTGTGACTTGCAGTGTGATTTCATTTTCTTTTTGGCTGTGGATGTGTCTGTGCATGCTATGATGTGCCTGGGTGCCCAGACTTGCCTGAGACCAGACCTTCAACTGTCATCCTTTTCTGTTTGGTTGTTACCCAGACTCAGGATAGTTCCATGTTTATTTTTAAAATGTTAATCAAAATTTATATTGTGTATGCGTATGAATGTAGAAGTGAATCTGCAGCAATGCGTGCATAAAGATTATCTATAGGTTAAGGGTATTGTTGATTTCTTTATTTATTTGTATAAAAAATTTCTTTAAAATGATCCTGTATTTCCTAGGTATTTAAAATAAAACCAAACATTAAAATGTACTTCAAAATGTTAAGAAAGTCCATTGGATGAAAACTTCCATCAATAAGTTAATTAGAATAAATACCATTCTAATAAATGTTATATTAATATATTAAATCTCCTTTAATATTTAGCCTTTTCCTTTGGAGAGTGGTCTCCAACATCCCATTTCATTGGGAGAACTTCTAAAATTTGTATTGGTAAAACTCAGTTCTGAAATATCTTTGAAACCAACTTTACTTTTTAATTTTCCAGTTCAAATATTTAAAACCTCTCAAGTTTCTTTCCTGTTCTCTCCTAGAGTTTTGTGTTCTGCTTCATTAGTGAGAATTCATTAACATCCACCACCTTGGTGAACAGTCAACTTGCATTTCCAATGAACAATTCTATACATAAATTTCTTGATTTTGCATTTCCTCACAGACTCTACATCCCTGGAAAAACACAAAAACTTTCTTACATTTGTACAATAGGTGAGAAGAAAGATTTCATCTCTTACCTCTGGGTCTTCTTGGGCTGATCAAATAATCAAACTAGTATAGTGCAGATTAATAGGAGGAAAAGAACTAATTTAAGTTCATACATATGCAAAGTCCACACAGACATGAGAGTTCTGTTTTGAGGAAGGAAAGGTAAGATGAGGTATATATCAGAACTGAGGAATGGGTAGGAGTCTGGGCTTCAAGGAGAGATGAGGGAGACTCATAAAATGAGGAAAAGATGATTCTTATGACAGAGAAGTGATGCTCTGAAATTTGATGTTTTCTCTGCCATACAGATGGTTTTTTCAGCTAGAAATGTTATTAGGGTTACCTAATTCATTTTTGTAGGTAGTTAAGGGAATGATAAAGGTTTTTCATAAGCTTCAGGGCATCTATTGATATTAGCTTGAAATAATACACATGTACAAGTGGCATATTTGGGGGAGATGTGTTCTGAACAACTTGGGGAGATTTCTCCTCCAATACTTTTAGTTTTTCTTAGTATCTGCTAAACCTGATTCCTTTTATGGATTCACTGATACACTAAATCCTGCTCCCAAGGAAGCTTCCCCAAGGAGAGTTGGAGCTTCTTGAACATGTAGCTATGTCCCCATTGAACAGTGAGGACATATTTATTCCACTGTGGGCTTCATATGAAAATTTTATCTTCTATATACTGAAATCCCACCTAAAAACCTGGCCATATTAAAAAAGACCAGAAAAAAATAAGTGTTGGTGAAGATGTGGAGAAAAAGGAATCTTTTTATACTGTTTGTTGGGAATATAGACTAGCTTACCTATGGAAAACAGTATTGAGATTTCTCAAAATATTGAAGTCACCCAACAGTTCTTCTCCTAGGTATCTACCTGAAGAATGTAAAAATACTAATTTTATGTAAGCTCTCTTGTGTTAATTGTCACACTATTTACAAATACAAGTTACAGAAACAACGGAAAGTACCCAAAAGCAAATGAGTGTATTAGGAAGATATATTTATACACAATGGAATACTCAGCTAAAATAAAAGATAAATAAAAGATGAAACTAGGTGGGATTGTGCTATGTAAAATAAGTCAAAAAGATAAAAACAAAGAGCAGGTGTTATTACATATATGTAGAATGTGGAGAAACAAAACCAAACTAGTAACAAAACTCTATAAATGTGATTGGAGTGTTGAGTCTACCAAGCAGGAAGCATGAAGAGCAAAGTGGGGAGGGAGCATAATGGAATATGGTAGAGGACTATGGGTGTCATTGTGAGGGGTGTTCTTAAAGTCAATGATCCTATACCTCTGAATCATATACAGTGCTGTAAGCCTATGTTACCGCAATAAAAAATTATACAACAAAAAAGAGAGAAATGTTTGTGATGAAAAGGATGAGCAACAGCATTTTTAATGTTGACTATTCTTTCCCAGCTCAAACTTGAATCATTTGTCTATTTACCCAGAATGACATATCTTGAAAGGAAGCTCCTCAAGTAAATTCCTTATTCCTTACACTAACACATAATCATAAAACAGCATCCAAACAATAAATAAGTTATGCTAATAAGTAGCATATTTTCTTTTCTTCTTCTTTTTTTTTGTTTAACATTGTCAAAGAAGACATCTGACTTTATAAATACCAAAATGAAACGCACATTGAGAAAAGTTGTATTGTTGTTGTAAACAAATAACTCTAGCAATACATTGCTATTGAGTGGAAGTTCCCTGTGAATAGGCACTAGGAACCTTTTCCACTTGACAGGACTTTGATTGCAATGATTACAGACCAGGCAAACCCACCTGCTGATCAAAGAAGTAATCGAAATTCAGTCAAGAAGACATGGAAATAACCAAGAATCATGCAAATATACAAGTTTTCCACTGTGGCTCTTTCAGATACTGTGCAGATTGCTTCAGGATGAAGGCTGGTCAATAGATGCAAATGCTGTGATAAGTGTGCAATCAAAAAAAAAACCAAAAATGCATGACACTTTTGGTTTGTAAAGGCCTCCTGCCTGCCCTGGCTAGCTCTCAAACAGGGATTGGCCTAGCATCTAGGCAGCAGAGGGCCAATCTCTAAGTATACAGTTTGCCTCCTGGTGAGATTCATTTGCACTCAAGGGAATAAACATTGCCATTAAACAAATCCTCTCTTACTTAATCATGTCAAAAGCAAATATTTTGCTATTTGTACTATATGTTATAAAACAAGCTTTTATAAACCTTTGTAGACCATGGTAACCACCATTTGTGCTTTCTTATTCTTATAGTGAAACAATTGTCAAATCACTGAAATCAGTTTTCAAACTGAAAACAGTAAATGATTTACTTTGTGTAGAAAGATGAGTTTTGTGCTTTTGAGATTTTTTTTCATATAATATGGCTAATTCAGATTGGATCATTTTTAATTGTCCTATTTGACTTATTTATGTACTGTTAAACATAATCTGTATTCTCACTATGGACTTGTCTAAGATGACCACATTCCCAAATCTCACACTACACCTTCCAGGAAACCAGTATTACACAATTGTTGATACAACAGTTTTATATAAAAATTCTGTGCCAATTGCTATAGGAAGTTGAAAGTTACCAAAAAATATTGGTTATGAGTCCAAGAAAGTTTATTCAGAAGTTTTCAGAGATTAAAACCTAAAAGCTCTACAGAAAATCTAATTAAAACAATGAACCAGTTTAGCAAAGTAGCAGGTTACAGGATCAATGCACAAAAGTCAGTGGCCAATCTGAAGAAGAAGAAATCAAGAAAAATATTCCTTTAACAATTGAGGCCAAAAAAATTAAATACTTGGGAATAAACCTAACAAAAGAAGCAAAAGGCCTATATATAGAAAGTTATAAAATACTATTAAAAGAAATAGAAGAAGACATGAAGAAATGGAAAGATATCCTTTGTTCATGGATAGGAAGAATCAATGTTATCAAAATGGCCATCCTTCCAAAAGCAATTTACAGGTTCAATGCTATTCCAATGAAAATCTCAATGACATTCTTCAAAGAAATTGAACAAAAAGTTGATGAAATTCAGGACCTCCCTGGTGGCGCAGCGGGTTAAGCACGCACTGTAAAGCAAACCGCAGCCACTAGAGCACCAGTTCAATCCCTGCAGCCGGCCAGGGAGGGGACACACATGGTGTAGCAAGCCTCTCCTGCTTTGCTTCACCCGCTGCTCCCCTCAGCAGTGTGTTTCAGTAGATCTGCCTGTTCTGCTCCCCACTCTGTCTCTGGTGACTCCTGTCACTGCCCCGGACTCTGGCCTGTACCCCAGATCTTGTATGCATAAATAGATAAATCTTTAAAAAAATTGAACAAATATTGATTGAATTCATATGGAGACACTAAAAACCGCGATTAGCCAAAACTCTCCTGGCTAAAAAGAAGAGGATTGGAGGTATCACACTCCCAGACTTCGAACTTTACTACAAAGCAATAGTAATTCAAACAGCTTGGTAATGGAACAAAGACAGACACACAGACCAATGAAAACATATAGAAAGCCCAGAAGTAAAACCACACATATATGGGCACCTGATCTTTGACAAAGGAGGAAAGAATATGCAATGGAACAAGGACAGCTTATTCAATAAATGGTGCTGGCAAAACTGGTCGGCCACATGCAAGAAAATGAAACTAGACCACTACCTTACATCATGCACAAAAATCAACTCAAAATGGATAAAAGATTTGAATGTAAGACCTGAAACCATAAAATATATAGAAGGAAACATAGATAAAACGCTATAAGACATACCTCTCAGTATCGCCTTTGAAGATGCATCCCCCAAATGAATAAAAAAGAGAAAGAAGATAAACAGATGGGACTATATCAAGTTAAAAAGCTTCTGTACAGCAAAAGAAACATTAAACAAAGTGAAAAGACTCCCCACTGATTGGGAAAAAATCTTTGCATCCTATACAACTGACAAGGGACTGATCACAAAGATATACAAAGAACTCATAAGACTCAAGAAAATCAAAGCAAACGACCCAATCAAAAAATGGGCAGAAGAACTTAAAAGACACTTCTCCAAAGAGGATATACAAATGGCCAACAGGCATATGAAAAAATGCTCAGCATCTCTCATAATCAGAGAAATGCAAATTAAAACCACAATGCGGCACCTACTACCTTATACCAGTAAGAATGGCACACATCAAAAAAACAACAACAATAAATGTTGGCGAGGATATGGAGAAAAAGGAACTCTACTACACTGCTGGTGGGAATGCAAATTAATACAACCACTATGGAAGGCTGTATGGAGGTTCCTCAGTCTACAGGGATGGAACTACCATATGATCCAGCAATCCCACTGATCCAAAAGAGTAACTGTTACTCCATGTTTATTGCAGCACTATTTGTAATTGGTAGGACCTGAAACAACCCAAATGCCCAAAAGTAGATGACTGGATCAAGAAGATGTGGTACATATACACAATGGAATACGATTCAGCAATCAAAAATGAGAAACTAGGGACATTTATAGAAATATGGATGGAGCTCAGAACCTTGTGCTCTTTATGCCCTCATCCCTGTCTTTGCCCTCCCCCCTCGCCCCACCCCCATGTTCCCTTTGGTCTATCTTTAACCTTTAGATCTTTTTGATTTTTTTTTTGTTTTTGGTTGTAATTTTCCATTTCCTTAGCTTTCTTTTGTTTTCTTCTTTTTTATTTTTTGTTGTAGTTGTTGTTCTTTCACATTCCTCCTGAAAGTGAAGCCATCCAATATTTTTCTCTTGCCTTCTGACTTGTTTCACTGAGTATAATTCCTTCTAGCTCCATCCATGTTTCTATAAATCAAAACATGGTTTAATGAAGAAAATAAATCTGAGGGAAACTCAAATTAAAAAAAAAGTCAAAACATAAAATATTAAAATTCACTAATTTTAAGCATAATTACTGAACAATTTAGAATAATATTGTGTAACTGGTAGTATGTTAATATTGAGAGCATTGTAGAGTTTTTTAAAGTCTTATATATATTATATATTGAACTTGATAAAAGAAACATCAGTGATATATATGGGATAAGTGTGATTCTGACATCAAACAGTGAGTTTGGGAGTGTTCCTTCCTCTTCAGTTTTTGGTATCATGAAAACAATTGGCATGAATTCTTCTTTAAAAGAATTCACCAGTGAAGTCATCTGTTTCAGAACTTTGGCTTCATGAAAGCTATGACAAATCTGAACTCTAGGCTCAAAGTTTCTCATATTGATAACTTTTGCTCTATCCATTGTTTTCTTTTCTCCCATCCATATCCTCATGGTTTGTCTTTTCTTGGCATGTTGCATAACTGTCTCCTGTTAGCATCTGTATCTCTATTTGTAGTTGCTTTTTCTTAGGATCTTGTGTTGGTTCATGATAGGCAAAAAGTTATTTGGGGTGTTAAATACTTTTGGGGGTTGATCCTGACTAATGAATGGGAGAAACTCATGGATAAAACCCTAACTCTGTTGCCCTTCAGTAGGATAAAATTAAGTTCCACTTGTCCACAGTGCTAACTTGTTTGATAATTGTACTTATTTCCTTTCCTTCCCTCTTCCATTTCCCTATATTCCTTTTCATCATATTGAGTTTTTATCTGTATTTTTCCATCCATGGAAGTCTTTCTAGTTACCTCACAGCATCAATTTGCCCTAGTTGGACATATGACTAGATCGTAGCCATCAGTTAAATTTGTCTGCCTCTCTTGTAGCTCACTGTCTTCATGCAGTATGAGCAGAAGTTATGTGTGAAACTTCCCGCTCATCACCAAATATTAAATACTTTGTAGTTAATTCCCCCTTTTCTGTAGACAAAAAATTATATTGCTTAGACCATGTAGATGAAAATACCATTCTGAAGAAAAGCAGAGGATCCTAAGTCCAAGAACAACCCAAAGTAGGATAAACCAACTAACCTAGACTTGTTAGACAGTTTTTTGAGAGCAAAATAGACTACTACATTATTTAACTTTTTTTAATCTCTTTGACATAGCAACTAGCTCTTCATGATATACAACCTCCCTTCCATGTCTTCAGTCTAGTTTATATCATATATGGTCTTGAGTTTCTGATCAGTAATCTACAGTGACCTCACTGACTGCATCATTTCACTGAGTTTAAGAAGCACCTGGAAATATACATTTTCTCAGACTTCTAGTAGTTCCAATACTGAAAACCACATATTTTCTTGCCCCATTTGTGCTCTATAATTACATGAAATGTGCACTGTAAACCATCAAGATCTTGGCTCATAAACCAGATTCCTTGGTCTTTCTGTTTAAATATTAGCAGTGAGGAAACTGGCAGCAGATGGTGTTCCCCTGGCAACCATGTTTCTAACTCACCAGTTCTTGTCAGTACCTGCTTGAAGGTTTGAAACTTGCAGGAAGTTTCATTCTTTTGACAGTCTCATTGAAGAATCAGCAGAGATGATCTCTGGGAGCAAAAACTTTCTGAAACTATCAGCCTTGCTACATCCAGTTCACTGGGAGGTCATTTGGTTTTATCAGTGGTTCACTTCTGATGCATCATAAACTGCACATAAATAATTCTTGTTCTCCATTAACTGACTTATTCAGAGAGGCAGTACATGTAATGACAGGGATATGAAGGAAAACTTAGTCAACACTTAAACTAGAAAGTTGCATTCTGGCAGTACCTGCAGAAGACCAGCAGCTGAGGGTGTTTCCAAAATGTGTCGTACATGCAGACAGTAATTACTACCTTGGAAAATTGACTGTCCAGTTTGGAGAAGCATCCCCATCTGTGGAAGGCTGGGTTCTCTGGGAAGGTGATTCTGAGATGTAGTGCAGGGTTTCAATAGGCAATACTCCTGAGAACAACTCCTGTGTGAAAGAAGAGAAGAAAGGATGATTGGGCAGAAGGAGACATTTGGCTGTGATCATCAAAAGCTCTATCCATGCCTTCACATTCAACCTGCATTGTGGAGTGGAGACTGGACCTAAACTCCTGTGTTGACCAGTCACTGCATGCAGACTGCCCCCTGGGGTGGCAATGACAGGACAGGCAAATTTCTTTAGTAATAGAGGATTTCTAAAGACGATTAATAGCTTTCAGCTATCAGGTGACTCTCTCCCTGAGAACTTTGAGAACAAAAATAAGTATGAGAAACTCTGAAGAAAGAACCTGGATGATTTTTTCATCAGGATCTCCTCTGTCAACCAGAATGACCACTATGGTGACTCCAAATGACTGTCTTTTCTAATAGCTTCTGACGCTTTGCACTACTGCTAGAAATGGCGATTTAATCCCCAGAATCAGTTGCAAATATCTGTATTGTGAGTCAGCTGAAAAAAATCTCCTAGTCAGGGAGTTCCAGTAAGGGTTTGGGGTGACACCAGATCTTACTCGCTTTACTTTGCTGTTCTTAAATTTCACTAAAATGCATTGAGCAGGGACAGCCTTTGTTTGAGTACTGCCTACAACTCTTCTTGATTATTCATTCTGCTATTCATCATTCATAAGTCATGCATTGACCCATATTGAAGTTTTCTTCCTTGAAATAGGGGTTTTATTATTTTTATTTTTATTATTGTTGACCTCTGTCTGATTTTATCAAAAATTTTTAAATTCAGAACTTTTACCTGCTGAACACTTGACTGTATGGTGCCCATGCAGGCTGCTGCCCAAGAATACACTAGGCACTCATAGACAGATGCTTGTTGAACTTAATCGAATCATAAAAAGTTTCCTCCCTGAAGTGTCAGGGTCATATATAATTTACAGATAGCCATGTATAATTTACTTACTACTTCATAGTTTAGAAATGCATGAATTCTAGGAACTAATGATACCTTTGAAAATGCTCATATTTTAATTTTATTTCATGAGGTTTTTTTTCTCAATTTCGTCTTCAATTAGATGTTGCTGTGCTTTTTGTATATAAATGTTTATTTCCATTTTGTCTGCTTTTTCAATTTTTTTGTCAACATAATTCATGTGTATTTATTTTAAATAATTTGTCTCTTTTCCACAATCTTTTTCTCATATGTTTTCTGAAGTTCTGTGAATTTGCATTTAAGTATAGAAATCTTTACTTGACTTTATATGACTCTGAAATAAATATACTTAAGATAATGAACATGTAGTTCACTACTTTCAAAAATTCTAATATTTTTTGTATATTAAATTTTAATCATTCTATGTATTCTCTTTTTTGTAGAATTTTTCAATTATGTTAGACCTTCTCATTTTTTCTTTCACATCTATTTATGTCCTTTTTACATTTTAATTTGTACTATATTCCAAGTATTTTTAAGTTCTTTCTTCAAATAAGTATCTGTTCTTTAATGCTTCATAAATTAATTTTTTAGTTTTTATTTTTCTTTGAATCTTTTCTTCATTTTAAACATATTTTATTAACTTTAGGACTCAACCATTTACTTCAACTGTTTTTAATTTAAAATAGCATTTTTTTTTTCTGTTTAGTCTGGTTAGTTCTTTGTGGATCTGTGTGATAAGTCCCTTGTCAGTAATGTTGTGTGTAAAGATTTTCTCCCAGTTGGTGGG
>JAGFMF010011457.1:3121555-3139095 GCA_019455555.1 Galemys pyrenaicus | reverse complement strand
GGTGATGGGGAATACATGGGGATTACAATTAATGGCAAGTATATGTAAATTTTAAAATATTTTAATAAAAGAAAAAAAATGAAATAAAAAAAAATAAAAGACTATGAACAGCCAAAAAATAAATAAATAAAAAAAAATAAAATAGCATTTTTTATTTTGTAGCAATTACTTGCTGTTCTTGGTGATCTAACTCATCTGTTCATTATTTTTTTTATCTCTTGCATATTGCAGTTTGCTTTTTAATCTTGTTTATGTTGAATGGGTGAACCTTTAATGTAGGATTCCTTCCTTGCCTTTTTGAGAATTTGTTCTATCTGAGACCTTTGGTTTTCCCTTAGGCTACTTTATCTACCTTTCAGCTTATACCAAAACCCTAAAAGCTAGAAAAGCAACCATGATGAAATTTCTAGCCTTCAAGGAATTCACGGATGGACTCAGAAAGGAACAGTTACATCAAGCTATTTTAGTATCATATTCAGTTACTACCATTCACATCCTTGCCCTTCTCCTTCCTGCTCCCTTCTTTACCTTTCTTTTCTTACTACTACCTGTAAGGGATTTAGTGAAATTCCTGTGTTTTCATAGTTATTTTTCTCTGGATGTCAAGTATGAAAGGACACTGAATGAATAGGAAAAAAAAATTGTTTGCAGAAAGAAATGGAGGGAGAACAAATAGCTAGGGTCAATACTGTGTAGTAAACTTTGATACAGAGAGACAAGACGGGAAGTTAATAGAATGAGAACTAGAAAGAATCGGCACTGTGTCAGATATGATCTAGTGGAAAGGGACTTTCAAAGAATATTTCCTCTGGGTAATAAATTGGAATCAATCTATGTTCCTAGAGAGTCACAAATAAAGACTCAAATTCCTTTTTTTCCCTTTATTTTCCATGAACTTGATTGAGTGCATGGTTTGTCATAAGAATTTTTTGAGTTAAGGAACATACACAATAAACCAGGAACACAGTGTATTGCCATGGAGTTTACACAGCACAGAAAAGTGATTTTTAAAAATGAATTAAGTAATATATTAGATTGGTATAAATGTGAAGATGGAAGTAAAAGAAAGTTAGGAGGACAGAGATGGAGGGAGGAACTACTCTTTTACATAGGTTCTTAAGTTAAAGCCTCTGTGATTGAGCAAAGGCCTTAAAAATACTGGATTTTGTTTCCACAAATAAGATGGTATAGGACTGAGCTATCTGAGGATCTACGTTCTACTGGAATTGCCATGATAGTACAAGTAAATTTAAGATTTGGGGGAAGCTAGATTTAACAAGCCATTAAATCAAGTTTATGTTAGTGGATTTATAACCAAAGGATGACAAAAGTCTCAAAGGTGATCAAAGAATTAGGCAGTCAGGAAAGAGAAAAAAGTGCACATAAAATAGTGTTCACAGAAGCATAAAAGAAAGTGAAGTGGTTTAGTGCAAGTAACTTGCCCTAGTCTAAAAGGTTATAATGGTCATTAAATTTAGAAATGGAAGCAGAGACAAAAACAAAAGCATGTTGATGGCAAACTGGAAAGTCTAGATATTACTTTGAGATCAGTGGGAGAAGAAATGGAATGATTTTAAGCTAGGGAGTAACAAGGTTAATATTTATGTGTTGTAATGGTCAGCCCACATATTGGAGAGTGATCAATATATAGAGAATGGATTGAAAAGAGCAAGACTGAGGTCAGAAAAACTAATTACACTAATGTATTTACCTAAACATGGACACATTTCCTAATCATGATTAACTCGACTAATGTGCAACTTGAATAGTGTAGGTCTCTCATGACCTCAAGTGATACATATATCAATATAATGCAAATGTTTTATTTTTATGCCATTGATATTTCTTATGTAGTCACGTTGGCAGTTTCCTATGTAGGGTAGAAGTCATTCATTCAATATGTACTTATTGAGTATTTTTGTACCTACTCAAGGCCAGGTAGTTTTCTAGCAACTGATCATTCTACAGAAAATAAGGTCCAGATAAAACAAGGAAAATTTATTATGAAACATCTAATTATATTGCTATATTCTTTATTTTAATTGCTGCTGAAAATTGTCCAAATCTTATCTATTCTTGAGAGTGTCTGTTTTTCCTCTGGACATCTTACTGATCCATGTATTTCATCAATAAATATGATGATCATAAATATTGTCTCTGACTATAGTGCACATGAAAATCTTTATTGTAACTCACAAAGTTGAATGGTTATATGAAGGGTAAGTTGCCTCTTCCCTCTAGTTATTTTTGCAATCACTTCAAGTAAACTCACCTAATCTTTAGGAATTAAAAATCTGGGTCTTTAATCAGCTCACTATTCAATGTTTTTCAATATTACAGATGAATATTGGTTTAGGTTATCTGAACCATTGATTTATTACAAAAAAAGCTCTTATTTGCCTGCATTAAATTACCTGTTCCCAGTACTTTGTTTTTTTACTTCTTCCTTTTAAGTAAGTCATTACAGGTTGTTTTACAAACCTCAACATGCTGTTTTTACTTTAGCTTGAAAATGAGTTCTCTTGGAAAACAATTTATCCACATACAGCTCAATTTTTTACATCTACATAATCTTTAATGAGTAAAAACTTTATCTTCAAAATTCTGCCCTTGTGGCAATTACTTTATATTATAATTCAGATAATAATACCCTTCAATCCTAAAGCCAGCACTTTACCCTTCTGTTATTTTTTAATTTATTGAAGTTTTGTATTGTAACAGTATATACGTTTCAGGTGTACATCATTGAGAATTCAGGTTTACATACATAGAAAGTTTGCTGGTAAATATCCAATTCTATTCTTCATCATACCATTGTCCTCCTTATTTTACCCACCTCATCCCTTTTGTGAGTTTATTTTGTTTCATTTAGTTCACTGTATGCTTTCTTTATATACCACATGTGAGTGAAACCATATAGTATTTGACTTTTAGTTCACTAATCATTACACTCTCAAGTCCATCCATGTTACTGCAAATGTAGATTTCGATTGTGTGTATGTATGATATCTTTTTTTATATACTAGCAAGTCAGTGAGCATTGGGTTTATGCTATCTCTAGGCTGCTATAATGTTGCAATAACATGAAGGTATATGTGTGTGTGTATAAATATATATATATATACAGCACTGTGGTTATATATATATATATATCAGTATCTTTCTGTAGTTTATGAAAACAACTGATAAAACACAAAAAACAAAGTGAATCAGGACTCCTTCATTTCAGAATTCTTCAGTCATTATTCAAGTCACAATATCTGCATTAAATTGAAAGAAGTTTGCATTTGGTGTGGGAAATATAAAGAACATCACAAGGATGTGGTAAGGATGCTTGTAGACATGAGTCTGTGGATATGTGTAGATACAAGTTTCTGACCATTGTTGAATTTCTGTCTGACACTTATCCTTAGACCTGATGAACTGTACTTACTTTCTTATCCAATCCCACACACTGAATGAAAGTACTAGGCAATTTTTAAGGATAGCTGCATAAAAGATTAAACTAAAAGAACTAGCCTCAAATTTTATTATTTTGTACTTATTTTAGCAGTACTTTAACCTCATTGTCTATCCCAATAACTGAATATTCTGGTGAAGGTTTACCATCTAGGCAGTTAAATTGGAGATCCTGAAATTATGCATACTCTCACAAAATTGGAATCTATTCAAATCTTTCCAATATATTTACTACTTTGGCTTAAGGTTATGGTGTGTGTTAGAAATAAAACTTGGACTAACTTTAATTTTTTTGGATCCTTTACCTGACATCAAAGCACATGATGCTCAAATAAAGCTAGGTGCTCACATAGGCAGTCACTGTGATGACTTGATCTCCTATGCACATAACCATATGATATCGGCAGTCACAATTTCTACAGAATAACACAGATGTGAACTTGCTTCCTCTTTAAGTGATAGCAAAATAGAATTAACAAGTGAATTAATTTCATTCATTTAAAAATAATCTGTCAATATAATATGGTTAAGGAGCATGAGCTTTGACATTATTGAAATTATCTGAAAAAGTCCACTTTTTTCAAATATTTGGTTTTGTAATGTTTAGGCAAGTAATGGAACACTTCAGGAAGTTGCTTTTCATGTGAAATGTGGTAATATTGATTGCTTGAATGTTTTGGCTGTGCTTCAATTTTAATTTGAGGCATTAACTGCCAGTTACATCACAGTGCCTTGTAAAGAACTGGTGCACATTCAATTCATTTCCTTTATTTCAGAATTTCAAATAAACTATGGATTAGGGAGGAAGTCTCAGGACTTCAATTAATATAATGTTTATAAGAAAGTTTTCAGCACTAAATGCTTGTATTAAGAAAAGAAGAAAGTTCTCAGATAAACAAGATGCTACTTTAAGAAAATTAAGGAAAGATAAATTGTTCCTAAAGCCACTAAAAAAAGGGAAATAATAGTTTACAAAAATAACTGAAAAGAAGAAATCAAAATAAAAGCTGTCTTAAAGACTTAATATACTTAATATACAGATTTACAAAGGAGAATAGAGAGGAGACAAAAACTACCTTAAAATTAGAAGAGAAGGAATTACATTATATTCACATAAGTAGAAGGGATAATAAAAAATACTATTTCATAAATTTGACCTTAAATTGATCAACTCCTTGAAGGATACAGCCTACTAAAACCTATTAAAGAAGATATAATATAAACTGGATAATCCTCAGCCTATTATAGCAATAAATTTGTAGTAAAATATTAAAAAAAAAACACTGGGTTCAGATAGTCATAAAAAGTTGAACATTTTCCCTTAGATTAAAATGTGGTTACTAAAAAATAATAAAAAAAGAAAGAAAAAGATTGAATATCATTAAATGTATAAAAAATAATAAAATGTGGTTTTCTTGAAATGAATACAATGTACATGAATCATCATACATTGGTACATAATAAAACATATTATGAATTAAGAATAAATGTCATAATTGACAAAAATATATCTTGATTAGATATTTAGGAATATGTATATAAATATATATATACATACACATATATGCACACAGATACAGAAATATATTTGAAGTATATGTACTTTATTTATTTCTAAATTTATTATTATTGTGTTCTGGTCAAGCTTTACATTATATATACTGATGGGGAGAAAAAAATACCCAAACCAAAAACTGATGACTGTTTTGTTTACACAGGATCTGAAATCCTCTGTTTAAAGTATTTCTCTTTTGTTAATAGCTGCTAAATTTGGTTTGGAATATTAGTTACATCACATGGAATTCTTAGGAAATACTCATTTTAGAGGAAAATGTCTGTTGTATATTTAAAAACTGATTCCTTATTTAATATACCAAAGCTATATATCTATGCCTCAATTTTGAATGTCTGTATCTCTTAATCAAATTGGATTTCATATCTTCATCTTTTTAATGACTCTTTGCTATATGATACTTTATTCTAGGCTATTATTAAAAACATTGCTGAGTGATGAACTATGGATCCTATGAACTTTGATTTTTAAGGGTAAATTCAAATGTCTTTCTCTGGATGAATAGAGTCAGGGCATCCTGAAATAATCAATTACTAGTATCAGATGCCTTATTTTGTAAAATTTCTATGCTCCTTGGCAATGACCTTGCTCTTCTTGACCTGTGCTGCTTGAAAGATATCAGCATTCCCTGTAGATACATTTGGACCTGGTCGGAAAATGCACTTTGGGACCAATTAAAAAATATTTCCTTTGTAGCTCTTCTTCATGAAGAGTGGTTATGGGTCTGAAAAACATAGTGACTTTTCAGGCATACAAATAGTTCTGAAATGTTTTGTGTTACCTGCTTGTTTTGTGGGTATATATTTCTTGCTTTTGCTGTGATGTTCTCTTGTAATTTAAATAGACTATAACATTGTATTTAACCACAAACTGAATGTTGTATAAGTTATACCATATATAATTTATAGGGTTTTAGACAAGTTAATGAAAATCTTAAAGCCTTACCTTCTTTATCAGGATTAAAATAAGGGATAATTGTAGAAATTTCTTTAATGACTCTAAAGATTTAATTATATATAAGACACTACCTTTAGTTATATGTAAAATATACTACCTGATGTACACTAAGAAAAAGGAGCTTAAGCACTATAAATTCATAATCTTGTTTGATTATGAACACCTAGGCAATGTAAATGTAATCTTTCAAATTTCACATGAAGTAAATAAACCCCAGAGATACTGTTAACTTTCCACAGAAATAATAAAGAAACATGGACAAAGTAAATGCCAATTTAATTCCAATCCTGCACTCATCACATTTTATCATATTTACCAGGAAACCTTGAAAATAGAGCTTTCCTACAGGAGGTGCTGCCAATTCAGGGGCTAAACTTGTCAGTGCTGTTTCCAAAACATTAAAACCCCATCCCCTCCACAATTCTTTCATTTCCACTCCACCACACTGGTCTAAGGACAATGATTTCTCTATTAGACTATGACAGTGACTGCTTCCCTGTCACTTGATTCTGCCTATGTTACTTCCCACCCCAACACATAAAGTACATCATCAACACATTAGACTATAAGATGTTTACTTTTTAATAAAATCATGCCATGCCTCTGCTCAAAATCTTCCGTTGACACTGCATGTACTTCATTTAGTCAGTACATGATTAAGTGAATATAAGTAAAGTTGTCTTTAACGTTTTACATATGCATTGTTGGTGTTCTGAGACCAATTTCAACAGGGATGTGGAGCCCCTCCCCCCCCCACACACACACAATAGCAAACAATTCTCAGACACAAGCAGTATATCCAAGAATTCTATTCAATTCTGACACTATCTTTCTAGAGCTAGCATCAGGTTCCCCTTTTCCTACACTGCCCTCTACTTGCAACACTGACTGCAAATACAGGCCACCAACTGGCCTTCATACCAAGTAACCACAGATTAGAGCTTCCCAGGGGACCTTCCTGAGACTTCAGGTGCCTATTGTAAGCGCAAGTTATTATCTGAGCTTCTGACCAATTGGCTTTAAATTGGAGGTTCCAAAAGTCTTCTCGTGTTTGATTCATTTGCTAAAGAGGCACATAGAACTCAGAAAACCCTTTACACATGAGATCACCCATTTATTACAATGGATCCTGACAGATGTGAATCAGTAGCTAGATGGTAGAAATGAATAGGGCAAAGTATAGGGGAAAGGTGTGCAGCTTCCATGCTCTCACCAGGTATGCCATTTTCCTCAGATCTTCACAGGTTCTCACCAACCTAGAAGCTCTCCAGAGTTTCCCCACTGGATTTTTATGAAGGTTTTATTATGTAGGCATGACTGAGTATTTCACTTGCCATTGATAGTTGAACTAAGTCTCCATCCCTTGTCCCCCCGCTGGACATTGAAAGGGTGGTGAGATGAGAAGTTCCAACTCACTAATCATATAGTTGTTTCCCATGCCAATGAATTCCCATCCTCAAGTGCTTTTCAGAACATACCTGTCATTAATATAACAAAAGATAACATTTCTCATTCACAACACTAAGGAGATTCCAAAGGCTTTAGGAGGTCTAAGCCCAGAACTGGGTGAAAACCAAATACACTTCTTATAACTGACAACATTGCAACATATAAAATAAATCTATAACATGTATTACATAAGTTTTGGTATATATTTATCATATAAATAAGCTCCAGACCCTGACCCAAAAGAGGGTCAAAAGAGTAGGTCCTAAATTCTAGGGAAAATTTTACCAGAAAGCAATAGGTATAGTTGAAGCAACAAACCATTAGATCTCTTGCATGAGGGCACCAATGACAAAAAGAATTAGTCTGACTCTACAAAGGATTTATAATACAAGAGATATTTAAAGGGTAGGTCTAAGAAGTGAAGAGGAGAGCAGCAAAATAGCTTGTTTTGGGTTGAACTATACTTCAGCATCACAGATAGATTACATTCCAACTATGGTAGAGGACTCTCTGCCTTTTCCCTCTAGGAAATTGTGAGATCATAGTTAATCATAGTTCAGATTTAATATCTAGTGCTTTTTGTCTAGTTTGGTACCTCATTGTGGTGAGCTAAATTGGTCAAGGCTCATCAGTCCATTATTTAGTCCACCTGTTTAAACAGGTCTTGCGACAACTTTTATCCTACTGCCTCACAGTTTCTTTCTCCTAGGCTGACTCAAATATAAATCTATTTTATATATATACATTACATATATATATATTTACCCCTTCCTTCCTTCATGGTTCATATCTATCATTTAAGGAAACTGAACAGACTCACATAAAAGAGTTTATCTAATATTACAAGGATAAACTGACCGAAACAAGAAAAGACTGAAGCTCTTCCATTTCCTGGGTAAAAGCCCTCTTCACTTACCAAATCATTTTTAGAAAAAGATATATTCTTTGATTATGTTCCTTGACAGTTGAACATTAAATGTGTACTCCTAAAATAGGAATAGATAAAAACTGTTTTTTTTTCTTTTTCTCATGGTATAATGCTACTACTGGAAATTTAGAAAGAAAACTATCCCATATCTAGACTCAGTATTTATTCTGTTTGACTGTGAGTAAATTCCTCTATACACTATGCTTTATTTTCTTCAAACAAGAAAAGTCTATATTATAATTAATTCCAAGTTGAAGCATTTTGCAGTTTTGCAAATAGCAATAAAATTTAGCAAATCCTTGGAATTGTATTTATCCAATTAAATTTTGCAGTCCTGTAATTAAAAAGGATTAGATATGAGCATAAAGCAGAGTTTTCTGTTTACCCTTAGAGAAAAAGACTAGCTCATAATAAAAATAACAAAGCTGCTTATGTATACCACAAAAACTTTTAAAACATGTATTCTATGTTCTTTCGCTTTGGAGATATATTCTCATACTGTTTTCTAGTCTAGGCTTTGCATCATGCTTGGAATTTTATTCAGGGAGAATGTTTCTGCTCTCCTTATATGGGTTCTACTCTTTTACTGCTTTGCTTTCACCACTGGTAACTCTAATGTCTATCTCATTCTTACTTCCTGGCTGCAGGTTTCATATGTATAAATGAACAGAATCTGTATATGAGAAGAGACTCAAGGCTACTTGTTTCAAATGCCTGAAGACTGCTTCTATTATATTAGTTTCTTAAGTCTTAACTTATTTGAAGTTTCAAACATTTCAACTTACTCTAATTTCCAACTTAAAGGTTTTTAAATGGCACGTATGGCAAAGTAGGACTTAACTTCTAAAATCTCCTCCAACATCTTCTCCCATCACTCATCTTGACTGTGAATCAAGAGTCAAAAATTTGTCCTTCACCTTTCATACTTGGAATATAAGTCATTTTGTCTAAAAAGCACATAAGCCTTCTTTCTTTCTTATTCTTTCACACTAGCTTATTTTATTTAGGTGACAATTGGGTTACTCCTTCATAGCTTTCCTTTTACTATAAAGTTCATGAGATCAGGTAACATGTTATTATAGCTCACTGCTGTGTTTTTACGCCCTGTGTACATCCCCCTAATTAATGTGTTTGCTAAAAGGGTAAATGTGAATACATTCTTCAAGCTTTTCAATAGAATAATTTTCTTTATAATATATTCTTTGATTTTTCATTCTATACTTTCACAACTCCTATAAAAGTCATTT
The DNA here is from genome assembly GCA_019455555.1 of Galemys pyrenaicus. Taxonomy (NCBI): domain Eukaryota; kingdom Metazoa; phylum Chordata; class Mammalia; order Eulipotyphla; family Talpidae; genus Galemys; species Galemys pyrenaicus. The sequence goes on along the minus strand of JAGFMF010011457.1, from coordinate 3,129,482 downwards.
GCTTCCTCTTCCTTATCATAGTGATGTTATTTGCACCATTTCATACATTTTGTATGTGTTGGAAATACTGGCTTGGGAAAGCATCTTACCTAATTTTATTTGTTTTGCCAACCACAATGGCTGGATATACTCATTTATTTCTTGAGCAACTAATATTGACCAAGTAGTATTTTACAATCAGAATATTCCTTTTGTGTCATTATAAAGCTCTGCTTTCTACTGACAGACTGTATCCTTGATGGTGTGATAATGAAAGAATGGATCAATCCCTTTACCCGTCACTGTGTTAGCACATTTCTGCACACAAAGCTGAATCATTGAGTAAAGTTAACAAATCACTCATGAAAAAAATGTGAATTTTTCTAATTTAAATTAATAATGAATTAAATAGCTCAGATTTTGCTATTTGAAGAAAAACAATTATGACTTTAATTTTATGTGTTTGAACTCTGATACAATATGCTAATACTCTCTATAGAAATTATTTTTAATGAAAGCATCATAACAATGAATAATCTTTATCAGTTATAGTCAATATGTACATGTATATTAGTATGTAGTTTTGAGTGTCTTACTGAAGAATATGTCTATACCATTATATTGTATGTATATATTATTTTATATATATCACATATAATAATGAATAATTTTATTTTTAATTTAAATGACTCTATCTTGTAATTAGAAAGAAACTGAAAAACAGCTAAGCACCAAATAATTTCTTTTAGCACGAAAGGTAGTGGGTTTGGGAGTCCTGAAAAAAAGAAACCTTGGCTCTCAAACCAAAAGCCCTGGTTTGTAATTAGTTGAGGCAAAGTGGCCCCGCTTCAGTGCAAATGAAAGTGGTTGGAAGGAAAACTGTGTATCGTGCCAGAACAAAGGTCCTATGCCCAGGAGGTATCACTACTCAATAGAGAAAATAAACAAAAGGAAATCGTGAATGCCATTTAATAGGCTTCGCCGCTCCCCCAGCAGAGGGCGCACTCCAATCCTGCCCGCACCCATCTCATGGCCTGAAGCCTGGACAAGTGTGACTGGGTCTGGAGGCAGTTGATAGTCCCAGCTGGCTGTCATCCACTCCCCCATCGCCCCCCCCCCCTTGGCTGCAGATGTGGACTTTTATTAGACTTCTTTTTCAGTATACCTTCAAATTATTAATGAGTTGGTAAACATTGCGTACAGAAAAAAAAAGTAACAATTGAGGCATATGGCATTTACAACCAGAATAAAAGCATTCCTTTATAAGACCAATACTGTTTGGGAGGCCTGAGACATATTAAAATAAAATCTGTACTTGAGATGAGTCTGGACTTTCCTTTTGCTCCAGCTGTAATCAGTTTATAGAAGTCTTCTAATTACTTAAGGATAGGTCCCAAACTTCCTTTTATGAAGGCTTGGCATTGGAGTGCCTGGACAGTGTTAGCTCTCCTGCCATATCATCACACTTCAGCCACCTTTTCACCTATGTGGTGGCAAGTACACCGGCAGGGTATACTTGCACCTTTTCTACTCTTCTGAAAGAGGTAGATACTACTGCCTGATGAGTAGAAAGTGCTTTGAAGTGTGTCGTAGCTGCACACTTAGGCCTGGGCTTGTTCTCTTTCAGTTCTTCCAGTCTCTTTCCCCTTAGAAGATGTTAACTGCATGGTACATGGTTTAAGAAGTGGTTTGTCTTTGTTCTCTGACCTGCCATTCAGACTCCAGAAGGCCTGTCGTACACATACCTCAGAGGTGCCTCTGTCAGATCGCCTTCCCCTACATAAGTAGAGGCCACTGCCCACTCCCCAATATATGACCCAGGTGTGGAAAAGTTTCTTCTCATCTCCCCCTTTTGTGCCTGTGCCTCAGGAGATCTTTCTCAGTTTCCTATTCCCCTTTTTAAAATTTTTATTTATATATTTATTTTAATTAATTATATTTCTTTTATATATTAATTTTAATTAATATAATTTAATTAATTATATTTCTTTAAATGTTTATATATTCAATTTATTATGCCACTTTGTTTTATTCTGTTTATTGTTATATTTTTATTGAGGTAACATTGGTTATAATATGTATGGGATAAAGAGACAGAGGATTATATTTCTTCAGATGCTCTCCGTTCCTAGTTTCAGTCTCCTCAGGAACACTAACTAGAAGAAGACTCAGGAAATGACAAGTGTCCCTGGGAGGTATACACAGATTCTTTCAGTCTGGAGTTCCAGGAAATTCTAAACCAACATACTAGTCCACACTCAGCATCTGTTACAATTTCAACCATTTTTCTTTATATTCTTCAGCCATGGTTTGAACTCTTGTGTCCCCCCAATATTTGTATGTTGAAATCCTGACCACCAAAGATGATGGCACAGCTAGTTGGGCCTTTCAGATGTACTTAAGCCCTGTGGGTGAAACTTTCATAAATGGATCAGTGCTTTATAAAAGAGTTCAGAGAGATCCCTAGCCATTCCAGCATGCTAGGCTAGAGCAAACTATTGCCAGCTACACCCCAGAAGAAAGACCCTCACTCAGACATGCTCACTCTATATCCCAAATGTCCAGAGTCCAGAACTGTGAGGAATGAATGGCTATGTTTTAAATTATCCCATCTGTCCTGTTTTGTTACCGCCGCCTGAAGGGACTTAGGTCCCACATCTGTGACATTTGTTTCTTCCTTCCGCTTCTCTACCTGTCTCTCTTTTGGATTTGAGGTTACTCTATGACTGCAACTCTCTGATAAGGTAGAAATAACCCAGTATTTGTGTAATCAAAGAGGGATATGTTCTTACCATTTGCTACATCCTAAGCAGAATCAGGTTAGATTCTAGTTCATTATTTTTCAGTCTGTTGTTTTAGATATAATTTTATGTGTCAGAGGGTACTTTCTCACATGGATTCCTTTTTAAGAAAGTAATTTTCTATAGGTTGCTAAGGAATGTTTGATCTTATCCTAAAAGGTTTAGATATCTTCTCTTCATAAATGACAGAAACATAAACTTATTCTAATTGCCAGAAAGATATCAGAACCATTTTCACCAGGTAAGATGATTCTATAAAAGTCCGAATTCTTATTTTTCACCCTTTATTTGACCACCCCCCCCACACACCCCAACAACAACAGCTGGTGAAAAATTTCATCTTGGTCACATATTTTTCACTGTGCTTAATTTTAATTTCTCTCAATTCTTGTTTGTACCTATTCTCATTTAACTCATTTCCTCTTATTAGTGACTGCACCAGAAATTCAAATCCTCTCACACTTTATATCTCTTTGTGGGTCAAAACAGCTAAATCTGGGCCTCCCTGGTGGCGGAGTGGGTTAAGCAATGCACTATGAAGCAAAAACTGCAGCTACTGCAGCACAAGTTCGATGCCTGCCTCCGGCCAGGGAGGGGACCCACATGGTGCGGCAGACCTCTCCTACCTCACCCCTCAGCAGTGTGTTTCAGTAGATCTGCTTGTTCTGCTCCCCACTCTGTCTCTGATGACTCCTCTCACTGCCCTGGACTCTGGCCTGTACCCCAGCTCTTGTATGTATAAATAAATAAATCTTTAAAAAAAAACAAACAAACAAACAGCTAAACCTGATACTTTTTAAATTGCTTTCATTTTTAAAGTATTTTTATTTAAGTGCTAGCAGAAAATTTGGGATATATATGAAAAATTAGTATTTAAGTATTTTTTGGCACTCAGTGTCTGATTTCACTCAAAGTGCCTCAGATACAGTAGCAACACATAATTTTTCTTTTCCTTTTTTGCGCTAAGATTTTATGGTAAAAAGATTGGGATTATAAATAATACCAGAAGTCATGCAAGTATATTTTGTGATCATGTGTACAGTCATGTATGGCATTTACATGCCTGTCTATGTGCACATTCTAAAGGAATAAGTCTAAAAGGAATAGGATGCATGTTTAATTTGGTAATAATAGTGTCTTAAAATGAATACAAGACAAAATAAGTGGAATGATATTGAACTTCTTCAGGCATTTAAAAATACAAACTAAAATATTAAGATAAAATGTTAATATATGATGAAACAAAACAAACAAAGTAAAAAAAAAAAACACAATAAAATAAGGCCTTAGGAGCCTAATACAGTTTTACATTTTTTTTGTCTGAACTGGAACAAGCAATTTGAAAAACAATTTAGCAATCCATTTTAATAAGGATAAAACATTTATATTTTTTATTTTATAACACTATTCCTTTAAATACATATCAGAATAATTTAGTAGAAAATTATACTCATGAATGTTGCATATTTGTTTTTAATAACACATAGTTTGTTATTGTTACAGGTATTTCAATATAGCAAAATGGTAAAATGAGTTTTATGCTTTCCTGCATTGTGTCAGTAATCCTTTTTGCAAATATCAAAATCACAACATACTTTATACATCTGTGATCACAGGCACTCTCAATTAAATGCCCATCCAAAACTTTTTCCCATTAGTTCTAAACCCCTTCATGGCTCATTCCCCTTAGACACTCCTACAAAATGACATAATGAAAACATTCTCTTCTAAAGAAAAGTTTATAATGAATGAAGATCTTTATACTGTCTTCCATAATGGGTTCCTCAATTTACAACCCCACCAATAGTGTATATGGGTTCCCCCTTTCTTGCCATATCATCTCCAAAATATGTCAAAATAAAAAAGAAATCAATAGTAATCTCATTCACCCATCCAGAACCAAACTTGATTCCAATGTCAGGACATTGGTTGTATCTCGGATGGTGTGTTATAGGGTGAAAAATCATTTTTTCTTCTTTTTGCCCTTAAGACCTTATGTATTTTTCCCTGTCAAGATTAAAAATAAAGAATGCTGATTCTACTGTCTGCTAATAAGCTGTTTCAACAAAAATTTTACTTCAAACACAGTTGAAAATCTCTGTAGCATATGCAGTAATTTAGCAAAATTGAAATAATTATGTTTTTAATGAGATTTGCAAATCATAGCTCTGGTGTTTTTAGCAATGTTTAATGACAATCACTTCTTGTGGACCAAGTGACTTTGAAGTTGGAGGTAGAAGAGAATATTTACCTGTGTGATATCTTTACATTACTTAAAGGTATCAAACGCCTTATTAAATTAAAAAGAGACACACTTATTTGTAAAAATGTAACTCTGCTTGAGTAATTTTAATGTAGCTTATTAGAAAATCATATTGCTTATTAAATAAGTAGAAAATTAAAGTGGAGGCAACAAATCTAGATTTTGTTATTTTCCTTAGTCTAGAGATGTGTGTTTTGTGGATGCCTTCTGCCACCAGGTCGGTGAGACACTTTACCCTTTCTTATTGTACTGTTGGTGTTGATTATTCTCTTTAATTCACCAGTGCAGAAAGTATCAACCTACTGTTTAACAAATCCAAATCTCTGTGTTCAACAAATCCAAATCCATGTGGTCTCTCCTTCCTATTCTCTTTGACTACAGTGTACTGTCTGTAAAGAATTAGTTTCTATTTTGAACACTCCTCTTATAGATGTTTAAAATCATTGTATCTCAGAATTAAAATCATGCTGATATTTATCAATTTGTATCATTATTATAAGTATCTTATGGATCTGACTCATTAGAAAACCTATCCATCTACACATCATCAAAGGATATGTATAATGATACCCATATTTTAGTTAAATAAATTTTATTAAATAAGTGGACTATGGAATTTAAATAGCCTAACACTATTTTAGAAACATAAAAGGACTTCAGTAAATGTTACTTCTTTTATCTTTTTCCTAGCTATTACATGCTACAATCACTTGAATAAAAGGGAAATATAATATAAAATAAAGAACATAATAAAACAGAGATTATACTCTTGAATTTTACCCCATCCTATATTCTAGCACTTTCACAACAGTAATTTATTATAAATTACAATATATAAAATTCCTGAGATATAAGTGAATGTTTTTTCTCTCTCTTTTTTCTTTTGATTAAAGATTGTTCTATCTTTTCTTTTTGGAATAAACTGTATAACGCAGATTCTTAAATACTTGGTAGAAATCTGTTAAACTCTCAAGATCCTATATTTCTGTGTGGGAAGGGGGGTGTGGACATTGTGTTTTAAAGACTAATTAAAACATTTTAAAGTACAATAAGTTCTAATTTCTTCTTGATTCAGCTTAAGTAAGATATGTTTATAGAGATCTCCTCAGGTCAGTTCATATAAGTTTCAGACTGGAATTTCCACTCCCACAATTGCAAGTTAAAAAGTTTTCACATGTGGCCTCCCTGGTGGCACATAGGGTTAAGCACCACACTACGGAGCACCTGCAGCCACTGCAGCATGAGTTCCATCCACAACCAGGGAGTACCCACATGGTGCAACAGACCTCTTCTGCCTTGCCTACTGTTGCCCTCAGTGGTGTGTTTCAGTCAATCTGTTTCTGTGCCCCACTCTCTCTGATGATCTCAACCCTATGCCTCTGACCTGTACCCCAGTTCTTATATGCATAGGTAGATAAATCTTTAAAAAAATAGTTTGTACATGATAGATATTTTCAGTGTGATTATTAATTTATGTAAAGTGTGTGTATACTCAAAAATTAACTCATTCATAGTCTTATCAATAGGAGAATGAAGATGATCTAATGAATTTTTTAAAAATTTATTTTTGTATAGAAGTACTGGAGTGTAGGCCAGAGGTGTGGGGGGAGAGAGGATTCATCAGAGGCAAAGCAAGGAGCAGAAGAGGAGGATTTACTCAAATAAACTGCTAAGGGGAGCAGTGGGTGAGACAGGAGAGGTCTGCTGGACCCTATATGGGTTAGCTCCCTTGCTGGGGATTGAACTCAGGCTGTGATGGTGATAGCACTGATACTTAACCTCTAGGTCACCAGGGAGGCCCCAATGAACTTTTATAACCCTCTAATTAAACAAACTATATAGGAGCTTATTTATCACTGAACATGGTGCAAATATTACATTGTGTCGACTGCAAAGGATAGCAAAAGGAATGAACACTCCCCGAACATGTACTTTATTTATTTTAAAAAAGATTTATTTATTTATGCATACAAGAGCTGGGGTACAGGCCAGAGTCACGCATATAAGAGCTGGGGTACAGGCCAGAGTCGCGGGAGATGAGAGGATTCACCAGAGTGGGGAGCAGAACAGGCCGACTGACTGAAACACACTGCTGAGGGCAGCAGCAGGCAAGGAAGGAGAGGTCTGCAGTGCCATGTGGGTCCTAGCGGCTAGCGGCAGGGATCAAACTCGTGCTGCAGTGGCTGTGGTTTGCTTCATAGTGCGTTGCTTAACCCACTGTGACACCAGGGAGGCCCTGAACATATACTTTATGTAAATCTTTTCTTACATACTATCTCATATGATTCTTTCAAGATTTTTGCAAATTTAACTATTTTAGGAAAGTGGAGAATCTCATTCAATATATGTAAGTTAAGATGTTGATTTATAATGATATATACCCCAAACTGCTATGTTATAAACCAATATTACTCTAAAATATTTAAAAACTGATCATTTTGAATATTTTATGAATATATCCCTTTCACCTCTTTTTAAATCTAGTTCTAGTTTGTTTGTTTTTTTTGGGGGTGGTGGTGCTGATTTGGGAGAAAAATGGAATTGATCTCAATTACCCATTAATCTGTTTTTTCTCTTACCTTCTGTATTTTGACAGTTAGCCAGGAAACCACCTTAGAAAATCTCTTGATTCTATTACATATTTTTTAGGTAACTGATGATTTCATCTCCATTCTTGTCCTGGTTTATATGCTGATATGAGTCCTCTTATGTTTATGTCTTTTGTCTTAATAAATAATTGAGCTGAAAGGAGGGAATGGTTACATAAGCTACTTTAATCAAACATTAACCAGAATATTTGTTTGAGCAGGAAATTATTTTCTTTTTTTTTTTTTTTTTTCATTTTGAAGTACTTTTATTTTATTTTTTTTATTAGTTATATTTG
>JAGFMF010011457.1:3096980-3121505 GCA_019455555.1 Galemys pyrenaicus | reverse complement strand
GCCATCCTATATTTTTCTCTTGCCTTCTCACTTGTTTCACTGAGTATAATTCCTTCTAGTTCCATCCATGTTTCTATAAATGCCCCTAATTTCTCATTTTGAGCAGGAAATTATTTTCAAGAAGCTTCAGTTTTATTTAAATGATCAAACATGTTATATAAGCATCCCACACTGTTACTTTAATGGTGAAATAAGTGGAGTAATCTAAATTCAGAAATAAGGGAATTTCTATTAAATAATACAATCTAGAATGTCTATCTTAGAAGCTATGCTAGTGAAGCATCATCTAATAGTCCTGGGTACCATAGTATATAACACCAATGAATCAGAATCTCTGGGATTATATTGTGAGTATTTTTTTAAACAAGAGAAATATTAATACATTGTCAGATTTCAAGGCCCCTACTCCAAACACAAAAAAGAAAATACATTTTAGAAGTTATAATTTATAAATAGGATAATTCAATAGTCAATATATATTGGAGAGATAATATTAAATATAGCAGATTGTTTTCCTCAAAATTCTGATACATAAAATTGAAATGTTTTTAGAAATTGTTATATGGTTTTAAATGGCATTTGTTGAAATATATACATTTTTGCAGGTTGATAGCTTTTATATAATCAAGTAAAATCACTTGAAATAATTCTGGATGATGCTTTTATTAAAAGCAGTATTTTTTTTATTAAAGGAGACATAGGAAATTCAAGTTACAAATATATTAAGGAATGTATGGATTATATAAGAAGAAAATTGTAAAAGAAGACATTTTTAAAATGTGGAGTGACATATATTTAAATCATCACATCACAAGAAGCACATCTAAGCATTAAGAAAAAACAGGTAATATTAAGATAATATTGATAAATAACATCACACTAATTTTTAAGAGAATCTGTAATTCAAAAATTTTCATGGATAAAATTAAAGTGAAAAGAAAATCATGTAAATAAATGAAGCATATCTCACAGATGATGGATGGGGTTTTTATAAATCGCTCTTAAAATTACTAATCAGAAGATGAAAACACAACTGGAATTATTAACAAAACCTATAATAAGCCATTTAGTAAAATAAATGCTATTGGCAAATGGACATAGGCATAAATATTCAAACTCACTAGCAATCAAAAATGCAATTTTAGTAAGAATGTGGGCCAATTTTTTGCCTATTGATTCTGAAAAGAATTTTAAAAATCTAATTCACTAGGTGCAAGGTGAGGAAAAATGAGCACTTTCAATCACAGCTGACTGGCATGTTAATTGCTAGAAACTTACTTTACTTCAATTCAGAAATATTTATCAGAAGCTCTGAAACTGTTCATGTAATTTTCCTGAGTAAGTCTACTTAGGGAAATTCATCCCAAGGGACTAATCAAAAATTTGTGCATCACTTGGAATAATGAATAATATATGCATAATAATATATATAATTAGAATCAAAATCCTAAATTTCTACTAGAAGGAGAGTGGATACTTGATTTATAAGAAGACTCAAATCTGTAAAAAAAAAATCCACAAAATATTATTTAAAAATACATAGATAAAACAAAAGAAGACAATGAATGAATGGATCAATAATAAAGGAAAGATCTAAGGGATATGAATAACTCAATAATTTAATTACATGTACCACAAATAAAAAACTCATTTTTTTAAACTTTAGTTATCGAGAACGGTCATTACTTGCATATTCTTCAGTGTATAAAAAGCTGGTTTCTATTAGAGCATATAGAGTATGTCATAATAGTAATGAGTAGCACTATCTGCTGAGATTTTACATGCACTAATTTACTCCCCATAGCAGCCCTTCAAAATCATACTAATTATTACCTCTGTTGATAGGACAATTTTTGATGAAAATTATATGCAAAACTTGGTAGATTGTCTCCAATATATGACTATATTTATGATACAGTGGAAGATCAACACGTGTTGCAAGTTAATATATGTAGAAAAGGAAGTATCACAAATTTTTTGCAGAGTTAAAAGTACTCTTAGGAGAGTAGTTTTCAATAAATTAACTCACCATATTAAAAAAAAAAGTAAACTGTATTCTAATTGTATCTTTATGCCAGATACAAAGTTAAAGTAAAATAACAACATAAAAGATATATTTGCACACACACAACAACTAGAAGACATGTAGGATGATTTTTTTAAAAAAATTATTTATTTATGCATACAAGACAGCCCAGAGTCACTGGAGGTGAGAGGATTCACCAGAGGTAGAATGGGGAGCAGAACAAGCAGACTGACCGAAATACACTGCTAAGGGGAATAGCCGGTGAGACAGGAAAGGTCTGCTGCATCATGTGGGTCCCCTCCCTGGCCGGGCATCGAACCTACGCTGCTGTGCTGCAATGCTTCACAGTGGTGTGTTCAACCCACTGTGCCACCAGAAAGGCCCAGTAGGATATTTTTATGATAATTCCTTAAAGATGATTTCCCTTAAATTTTTTTATTATAATAAAATTAGGTCTATCTGCTCAACCAATGACAGTTAAAGATAGATGAATAATATCTAGAACATATAAAATTATTTCACAAAGCACCAAAATGAAACAGAAAAACCTAATAAAATACTTAAAGGTGCAGGAATGACAGCACAGAGGGAGAAAACATTTTTGTCTATAAGTACTGGAAGAAATATACTTATTTACAATAACAGAAATGCAAATTGAAACAATAATGGAATATCACTTTAAACTGACCTGAAGGACAAAATTGTGAAAATCTGATAATGATATTATGTAGTGTTAAGAAGAAACAAACTGTCCTCACTTCAGATCTCAGTCATAAGTTTAAAAGTCCTTAGGATCATCTTCACTTATCAACAGCTTGCTATAAATTTGAAATCCACCACAAATTCCCTCTGATTCAACAGTTGGCTAAGCGAGCACAGAGAAATCTGGAAAACTGCTATACTTAAATTACAGTTTTGATATGTCAAAAGCATGTAAGTTCAGAACAAGTCAAAGGGAGAGACAAATAGGGAGAGCTCTGGAAGGATTCCAAATATGAAACTTCCATTGTTTTCAGAGACGTGTTACCATCTTGTGGACACCCGTATGATGCTCTAATACAGAGTATTACCAACCAGGGAAGCTCACCCAAACTCTGATGTCCAGTTTTTACTGATACTTCATTACATTAGATTATTGTATCACTGGCCATATGGCTGAATACAATCTCCAGCCCAAATTCCTTTCCAGCCCTAATATAACATGACTGAACATTCCAATCCTCTAGTTGATGAACGATCTTTGTGAGTGCTGCTCTCCTCTCTGTCATTCTATTAGCATGATCTGGTGTGGTCTTAGGGGCCCAGCATCAATAACAGACACTCATCACTCAGGAAATTCCATGCATTTAATAGTTACCGTACTTGAATGGAAATATAAAATTTAGACAAATCTGTTACCATACAGATCTTGTCAGTGACATGACCAAGCAGGAAATCTTGCAGACTGATGATGAAAATGCAGATTGGTACCTCACTTGAGAGGCAGATTTAAAGTACTTAAGCTAACTCAATATAGATTAAAAACTATTACTTAGAAATACCACTCTTGGATATATTTTCCAGGGAAATCTCAAACCAATTCATAAGAGAGTATGTGTTAGGTTTTCCCCAAAAGTGCTGTTTCAGGTGACTGGATCTGAATATAATTTTTGAATCCATGTCAGGCAATAGACAAAATGTCCATGCAACAGTTACAGCAATGACTTAGATGTATAAGCAACATAAATTTATATTTAAAACAAGTCTGCATGAGCAAAAAAAAACAAAAAGAAAAAATAAAATCTGCAGTAATTGTGCACTTTAAAAGCACAATGGCAATATGGCAACAAGACTGCATGTTTCATAAACATAGCTAAAAATTGGAAAATGTGTGTGAAACACATAGCAAAAACTCCCTATTTGTGGAGGATGGGTGGTCACAAATCATATGCAGGTGGATATGAAAGAGAGATTATAAGTGAACTGAGAGCAGTGATTGATTGGTGCACTGAGAAGTATGATGAACACTTTGATCTTATGTTTTAAAAGGGGGTTGGGCATTCTTTTTTGCAGTTTCTTTGGGTTAAATGGCTATTTTTTTAAGATTTATTTATTTATGCACACAAGAGCTGGGGTACAGGCCAGAGTCACGGGAGGTGAGAGGATTCACCAGACAGAGTGGGGAGCATAACAGGCAGACTGACTGAAACACACTGCTGAGGGCAACAGCGGGCGAGACTGGAGAGGTCTGCCATGCCACGTGGGTCACCTCCCCCCCCCCGCACCCCCACGGCCCCCCATGCCCCCCCCTCCCCCCGCCAGCGGCAGGGATAGAACTCGCGCTGCAGTGGCTGCGGTTTGCTTCACAGTGCGTTGCTTAACCCACTGCGCCACCAGGGAGGTCCTAAATGGCTATTTTTAATAAAACTAGAAGTGTGATTGTGTATGTGAAAGAAATTTGCTAATTCATTAAGCAAACATTTATTGAGTGCCGATTGTGTGCCAGACATTCAACTACTCAGTGAAAATAAAACAGAAAGCTCAGTTCTAGTCCTTGATAACCAGGGATTTACTTTGAATACAGACATATGTGCTACCAATCTTTACAATGAAACAGACGCCACAAAGCCTATGGAAGGAACTATAGAGGATGTAAGGAACTGAGTTGTTCTCTCTCCAGAACACACATTAGTTCGTCACATGCACACTTCCATAGTCATAACAATAACTAAATTTTTTAACATTCATATTTTTGATTGCTTGAGGACAGGCACCTGGTCTGTCTTACTTGTTACAGATTCATGAAAGCCTTATACAAAGTGTAGGATCTTATAGGAAATTCATAAATATTCATGAAATGAGTAAGTACAAATGGCCCCTGGTTAAAATTTCAAATGGATATTTCTACTTCTTTAGAATTTATTTTCATAACTTTCAAAAAAAGAGCCATAATTGATGACAGAAAAATGCCAACTTGCCCAATATTCAGTAAACCTATGTAGTGAAAATAAAACTTTTTAGCCCTATCCCATGTTATGATTTCAAATTTAACCATATAGCATAATTTTATTACTCATTATTTTCAAATTGTCATACCAGGTTACTACACTATCCTGTAATTTATCTTATTTTCTTTGACCGCCCACTTCAAAGGGCATTTTCAGTGCTAACTTGGAGTTAGGGACAGTACCATATTAGCTAGTAGCATTAAGAGATGAAAAAAATTTCCATTCTGTTTTTTAAAGATCTCACAGTCCGTCTGAAATGACATGTATATATAGTCATTCAAATAATTTAGGAATACAGAAAGTGGTGCAAGAATAAAGAGGATGAAATGAAATTTACTGTGAAGTTAAAAAAGCCATAGGCAACTTATAGGAAATAAGATAGTTGAGTTATCTCTTAAAAGAAAACAGAATGCCTTTTGAGCAATTAGGAAAATCCAGCTAGGAAGTATAAATGACATAATTATAGAATAAAATCAAGGAAATGAACGGTATATCTGAGAAATTTCAATGAATAAGATGTGGCTAACAGTTTGCTCTCATAGAACAGATTAAACATGAGTCTCTAAGGACAGGGTGGACACTGATGACTGAGCCTGAAGTTTCAGTTTTACTAAGTAGGCTATGGAAGATGATCATTGTATTAAAGTTCTTTCATTTATTTCCTTTCTAGAATTTTAGTTTCCTGGCTCATCAAGTTTCTGGTTCATGGAAAATCATCATTCAAAACTGAATTTGGCTGTGAGTTCATATATTAACTAATCTTTTCATCCAAGTATTAGTACTTGGATTTGGCTTATAGATCTAATTCATTCCAGAACACTATTTTGAGTTTCATATTCTAGTGTGGGGTTAAATATCCCAGAGTCATAGTGTTTGCTGAATCAGGACTATAACTAAATTATCAATATCTCAACTTGACACAATCCATATCTACCCATGTGTATTATGCTACAAACATTAAAATTCTCTGTGGAGAATGGAAATTTGTTGCACATGTATATGGTAGAGTAAATTAAATAAAAAAGAGTAATGTGAGACTGCAGACACAAGATAAATGGTGCATAAATCCAGATATTAAATTAAATGTTTCACTGGGCAATGATGAAGTGGTTTTGCTTTCTCCTAATGTATAAGAAATTGATTAGCTAAATTCCAAATTCACAAGGTAACTGACTGATACTCATTTTGTATAATTCCTGAAAGGATGCTTAGTATACATGCAAAGTCAACCAAAATCCTAACTTAAACAGTAATTTCTTTGCTTGTCTATTTTACATGTGAGCTGTGAAATACAAGAATTATGGGAAAACAGTGAGAGCATTTCAAATGCAAAACTATCCCAATAATAAGTTGCTGATTTTAATCACTCACTTGTTCACTTATTCAGTTAACAAGCATGTTATAGGAAGTATGTATGTATAAGACACTAGTTTTCTTTTGGCTTCTTGTATTTAGCAACCACAGGGTATGCATGTATTTCTCCCTGAAAAATTTTTAAGATACTTCCAAGAGTAAGAGACTGACTTCGGAGTGAGTAGCATAGAGCAATGAACTTAGAGACATTGATGGAATTGGGTACGTAAGGAACTGAGTGTCTTCTTGCTCTTGTAGCAACTGGCAATATAAAGTTTGGGAATAAATAGGGCATATATTTACTTTCTGTAAGGCAATTCAAGTTTGTTTACTTAACTTTTTTTTCCTTAAGTTTTCATGTAAAATGAGTAGAAAAAAAAAAAAAGAAAGAAACATATGACATATATACTGTCAGTAATGAAGGGTTTCAGAAATCAAAAAACTATGTTCCAAATTTAGGAATTGAGTGTAAACGGTAACCCATTATATTACATAATACAGAATAAAATAATGTGGAAAGGAAATTAGTGGGGTTCCACGTATAATGCAGTTAAGGAGCAAAATAAAGAATCTTCTGAGATCCAGAGGAAGTACCCCCAAATGAAATTATTTTAGTTTATAAAACAAGAAAACATAAGAAAAACACAATTAAAAATATTAAAGATTTTCAAGAGTGAAGGAAATTTTACATTTTTAAGGAAGGAATGACAAAATCAATAGAGAAAAGTTATAGATGAAATGTATAATTAAAATTTTTAACTTTTAGTTAAATTATAAACAAGAAGCAGCTAAAAGCATACTTACGGAAGCCCCACACACAGGTGGGAACTCCAAGATGGCTTCAAACCTGTGAGGACTTCTCAGATGTTTCTTCATTAACTTAAAGCCCTTTTTGTTCTTCTCACTCTCTAAGATGAAATACATATAATATTACATTTACATTTACAAGGAAGACAAGATCTTTAAAGGTTTGTCCATTGTTCCTTCACCCCATTATCAGAACTATAAATTGTATGTTGCAGCTTCTCAAAAAAATTATCTGTAAAGAAAGAAGAGTTAATGAGAGAGTGCTTTAGAAACACAGAGGCACTAACAACAAACAAGCAAAGAAACAAACAAAAAACACAACAAGAACAAAAGGGCAAAGGGCAAAGACAAACCAAAGGGATCATTGGTGGTGGGGGGGGGGGTCTACAGGGGAGGTGGGGGGTTGGGATGGAGGGAGGGGAGGCCTAGAGTCCAGGATGAGGGCAGAAAGGGACTGAGGTGATGGTGCATGGGTGAAATGGTGGTGGGAATTCCCTGGGGACAACAAATGATGTCAAATATAATGAAATAAAAGGAAAAAAGAGACACAGAGTTACTCCTAACTAAAAGGACATCAGCACGTCCTTCCAAGAATGAAGTAACTGTTTTAATAAGTCCATTTTAAGAGCAGATTGTAAATAATGTCCATCGCTCCTACACTAGTTCTTCAGCAATTATACTTTCATGTTAAATTACTTAGAGTCCCTTATATGAAATCACATAAATTTTATCAAGTTTTTGTATTTATGCCCCATACTTTATGTCCCTTCAGTGCATTTAAATTTGCTTTTTGTAGATTTGCATACCTTGTATGCACATCAGGGTAAAAAATATTTGACAGAATTACAAAGGACCAGGTCCTCCTCACACTGAGTGAAACAATATTTTTGGGTAAGACCTAGCTATTTGTATTATTTTTAACCTCCCCTCTCCCACCTAGAAATCCTGATAGAAAGTCTATATTGAAATCCATTGCTTTACCACTCTCTCTTCCCCCTCCGTAGTTGTAGTTTTCTATACTGCTCACCAAAAATGGCTTATTCTTCATTGCTGGTACAGATTTGCTCCTCATGCACTAGTGTTACAAAGCAACAGTGATACAATTGTGTATACCATAAATGTGACATCAGTGCATCTTTCACTGGGTGTATTTGTGTGTGGGGGGGGGTATGTACATATCCATATAATATATATGTGAAATAACAGTGACTACAGGAAATGAGGGAATGTTAAATGAGGAACAGGTTTTGTATGTTAGTTATATGCATTTATATGTGCAAGAGGGAATATCCACTTACTTGCAGGTATCATATGTTTAGTATCATCAGTTGCTGTAATTAATTAATTAATAGGAAGGGGGATTAATGAACTATGGTGGAGGACTATGGGTGCCTGGGTGATGGGTGTGGTAACATACATCTAAAGAGGTGTAATCCTATACAGAGCTGTAAACCAATGTTACCTCAATAGAAAGAAATGGGAATTTCTTTGCTAAATCCTGAATATTTACAGATACTGAAAATAGAAGAAGACAAGTAATTAACGACAGTCTGATAGCTTTAATGATAGAAGCAGATGTTCACATTTAAGGCTTCAAATCTGAGTGGTTATCACTGAACTGCTTGCTGCTTGTAGGCAATGGTATTGTAGGACTCTTTTACATAGGGAAGAATATTGTAATGCAGATTACTGTGATTGTCTGAAAATATCTCCATGTCTAACAATACTTTTTTTCTTTTCTACTATTTTCTTTGATAGTTAAATGAGGACTGCATTTAACAAGCACAATTATGTCCTTTCTTGCCTATTATGTTACAATACGTTTAAGCATAATTGCCTGAAGAAAACCTTTGGTGGTTTCTATAAACTCAAGTTCGCTATTTCTAACAAAAGCAAAGGAAAATATTCTATATGTTATCTTTCTTGACATTTTGAGATTTAAAAGTGAAATCTACTAAATAAGATTAGCATTAAGATTAAAAAAATAACAGGGCCTCCCTGGTGGCGCAGTGGGTTAAGCAATGCACTATGAAGCAGACCACAGCCACTGCAGCGCTAGTTAGATCCCTGCCTCTGGTCTGGGAGGGGACCCACATGGCCCAGCAGACCTCTCCAGCCTTGCCCACTGCTGCCCTCAGCAGTGTGTTTCAGTCAGTCTGCCTGTTATGCTCCCCACTCTGTCTGGTGAATCCTCTCACCTCTGGCGACTCTGGCCTGTACCCCAGCTCTTGTATGCATAAATAAATAAATTTAAAAAAAAAAGGCTTTTCCCAAATTAATAGCTCATTCACAGCCTAAGTGTTAAAATTCATATTCTATCTTTACAAGTATGGTACAATTTTTAACACTTCATTCTTCCGTTTGCTACATATTTACTTCCTAATTTTCCTCTATTTAAATTATAATACTTTTTTTATATACTTTTTCTTTGATAATTAGCATGAACTCAGAGTTACTAGTGGATTAGATATTACAAACTATAAAACCTCATGACTTTCATTTAAAAATTGTTCTTCAGGAGGTTTTTATATTTTGTATTTTGTCTCACAAATGCTGAGGGTGACATCAACAATTTAGTAAATGGGAAAATATCTCGAAATATTGAAATTTCTGTTTCCATTGAAAATATTCAAGAGGTTAATCATTTAAAACTTTCCTCCAACTATTGTTTCTTCTCTTTTATTCTTTGACCATTGATTGTTTCCCATTGTTGGGAAGAAGACATTTTTAAAAAAGAATATTGGTATTTCTACATATTACATTTTTAAAAATATTTTCACACAGAGTAGTTTGGTGTTTTATTTTGCTTAAGTGTATTTTATAAATATGAATGTTTTCAGTTTTTAGTTAGCCTGGTCTAGTAAATTTTCATTGTTATTTCTTTATTGCTTCCTATTATTAGATATTCAAATTATTTGTGCTGTTCTTATAGAAATAATTAGGGCTCAACTTGTCATTCATTAAGTATTTTAAAATAATTCTGCCTGAACTTTCATCCTGTATAAACAAGCTTTACATGATTAAAATGAAAATACTATTACCATTTTACTTAAGTCACTATGTTGGGGGAAAGGATCAACTGACCGAATTTCATAAACATAGGTTTTATATACTCCACCCTCATCCCACACCAAATAGATCCAAGGCAGCAAGGACTACAAATACCATAATGTCATCACCACCAAAAGGATTGCTGGTAACTGAGGGTGGAGTTAAGTAGCCAGGCTTGGTATATAACCAGACTTGTGGGCCTTGTGGGTGCTTGGTTTTCCACCAGCTTTCAGCATGCTTTTGGGGTCCCAGCTCAGCAGAACTGGTAACTCACCAATTTATCTTTATTTCTCCCTGGGCTATACTTTTCTTTATTTCCCCTTTTTGTAAATGAATCCTTTATTAATTTTGGTTGTTTGCCTGCAATTGAGTCTCACTCTCAGTCCTTTTTAATTACAGAGGCAAGGATCCACACTCAGGCCAACCTATTTCACATCAGGGTTGTCCTGTAACAGTTATGCAGAATACCCCTAATATTATTTCTACATAAAAACATGTGTTTATTTCTTTAAATGCTACCATTTAATATGTCCCTTCATGCTTTTAACAATTCTCATAAATCTGTAAGCACCCATGCTTCAAATTTAATGGTAAAATGCTTTTTTTGTTTTGTAGTTAGTTCACTAAGTTTAGAAGCAGTTCTCAATTTGTTATATGAAAAACATGTGAATCAAATAATTGAGGAGATGATTTTATTAAGACAGTTGCAAAAAAGTGAATGTTAATTAACAAGATATATCTCAAAGAAAAGAAAGGGGCTGGAGAATTTATCCAGGCAGGTTTATAAGGAAGTCATTTACTAATTGTATGGAAGTCGTAAGAAAAGAAGATAATAAGTTTAGTCTCACTATATGTCAGAGCAGGGTTATTAGCTACTCCCAAAGAACAAAACATTGTTTAACTATTGTTTCTCATGAGCATGGAGTTCAGGTAAATTTCAGCATATGGTGGAGTTGTGTCATTCAAAGAAACATTTAATATTGACTGTTTGAATGCTGTAGTCATTTGTCTTGGTTATTTGCATACATACAAATTGATGGTAAATTTTAAGTTTGATATTTTTAGAATGAAAAGATTCTTTTTTTTCTACCTGTAATGTAACAGTCTTAAGAAGATATTCTTACATGGACTAAAACTAGGAAAACTTTTGAGATCTTCAAATGCAGGAAAATAATCTCTTATACCAGAGACTCTGTAGGGTAGTAGTGTAGTACTTTGTTGAAGTATTCAAGTGAAGAAAGTATGTTCAGAAGGCAGGCTCATTAGTAGGCAAATGGTAAAAAGAGTAACTACCAGATTTTTTTGTTTGTGTAGGTCTCATGACAATGAAATTGTGCCTGAAAAATAGAGCCAAGTGACTAATTATGGCTGAAATTGGGCAATTACTCCTCAAATTAGTCAAATGCAGGTGTAATTATTATTTTAATAAGCCTAATTGCTCAGTTGTAATTTGTAAAGTGGAGCCTACATTTAGTAGAGACACAGGAATGCCAGCCACTTGACATAAAACAAGTATAAGATGATATTAAAAACAAAGTGAAAATAATTTGTACATATAGATGTGAGAGAGAGGGGTGGGGAAATAATGGGGGGGGTAAGGGAAGATCAAAGCTAACATCAAATTATCTGAATTTCTGTGAAAATGTTCATCAAAGTTGTCAAATAAGGAAAAATATTCTAACACCTGAATTTATTATAAGAATTCAGCATCTATGAAAATCCAAGTAGGGTTATTTGAAACCAACCATACATATCACAAATCACTTTTAAATGTCACATCAAAAGAAAATTACTGCTCTACTTTCTTAGAAGTTCTTAACACTACTAAGCCATAGTTCTCTCTCTCCTGGATTACTGAAATAACTTCCTTAGTCTCCTTCTCATATATTTCCCAAAGAGTAGCCAACATAATCTTTTAAAACTATAGATCAGAGGTCAGTTCAACACTGTCCAAGAGTATTCTGGTACACATGTAAATCATCCATAGAATTTTCTTTGGCATATTCAGAACTGACCCTCACTGAATGCATCTCTTGCTACATCTTAAAACTTGACTATCTCCATTTCTGACTCATTCCATCTGGTCAAACCAGACCTTTTTTTTTTTTTTTTTTTTCCCAGTCACGTTGTGACAGCATGAATAGAATCTGTAGCCCATTTTAGCTAATTTTTATACAAGGTATGAAGTTTAAGTGGCAGTTCAGGTTTTTCGTCTCTAGTACTATTTATTGAAATTACAATACATAATCCAATATGGTAATGGCATATTTATTATTTTTATGCATTGTTGAATCCAGTTTGCTAAAATGATGTTAAAGAATTTTGTATTTAAAATCATGAGAGTTTTGTGGGTTTTTTTGATGCTGATTTTCTGTGGTTTTAGTATTAGGTCGTCGTTGACATCTTAAAATGCGTTGGTAAATGTTCTTTCTTCTATTCTCCAGAAAAAGATTGTTGTAGAATTGGTGTTAATTTAGTCTTTAAATGTTTGGTACATTATCCATTAAAACCGTTTAGGCATAGTGTTTTCCTTTTCTGAAGCTTTTAATTACAAATTCACTTTCCTTAATAGTTATAAGACTAGCACTATATCTTTTTGGTTGCTTTAGGACTTTATTTTTTCAAGAAATTTAACTCTTCTAACTTGTTGAATTTATAATAATTTCCTTTTTGTATATGTTATTCTTTTACTCTTTTTCATTGTAAGATTTCCTTTGATATTCCCTGATATTCCTCATATTAGTGTACTGTGTTTTCTTTCTTAATATTTCTAAATTTTGTGAAGAGCCCTACCTAATATAAGCAGACAGTTATATGTTCAGATCATCTAATGAAGTCTTAGATTAAGATGGATTTTGGTTTTTAGTGAGGACTATTGTAGTTAGTCCTTTCACTATATTTTCATGAGATCTGATAGATTAGATAGATAGACAGACAAAATTCTGGTACATTTATCTGGTAGCTGGTGTCTGGAATAAGGTCATTATTTTCCTTTGAAGTTTTCTATAGTGTTTGTATGATTTTATAATAGATATATATTAATTTTACAAAAGTAATGAGGTAATGCTGCTTAAAAAACAAGAATGTTTATTACTTTGAAATAATATGTAGTGAGAACTTTTAAGTTAAATATTTGAAAATAAGGGCTATAAATGTTGACTGCATTTTATTTTTAAGCTGGCATAGACTTTTCAATTTCAAAAAATTGCTGACTTACATTTGGGACCGATTAGCAATCAGGCAGTATGTAATTTGGAAGTGAAATCCTGCTGTATTAAATTCTGATCCTTTTTAATAAGATGCTTCTAGATGAGCTCAATTGTACACTGTCAAAAAGGTCAGTACTTATTATGTAAGGGAAAAATGTAATGTGGTTTGAGAAAGCCAAAGGCCAACTTGACCAAGATTCTGTTTCCCAAACAACAACCTAAATCCCCAACATTAGAGTGCCTTTGAAGTCTTAAGCATTTACCCCAGATGAGATGACTTTAGGCAAAGTATAAATCAATGATGAGGATTGAATTCCAAATTCTCTAGATGACACTAACCAACATTATCTAACACACAAAACATTAAAGGTTGTTCATGACTGCAGAAAGCACAAAAAGCTCAAAATTGCCCCATGTTTTGGCTTTAAATAGGACATACTTAACCAAAGATTTTTTTCCTTCTGAGAGTTTAAAAGTTTAAGGGAATATATGACTTTCAAGACTTCCAAAAAGTCATTCCTTATTGGATGGTCTCAAATAATGACAGAGGGCATTGTGACCAATATAGTCTAATTATGTAATGGTTCTGAGGGTAGCAGATGCTACCTATCTTTTGTCAAAAAATATAGAGTCTTATTCCTGTGTATCATACCAGCTTTGATAATTAAGTATCATTTTTCAAATTTATTTTTAAGGTAGCATACACTAATGTTGACTTTTTCTCTTTTTCTGTTTGTGAGGGAAATCACAACTCTATGAATGCCTTGCATTTATAGATTTGTATAACTACCACTATAATCATAACAGATTCTTCTATCATCCAAAATGTTTCTTGTAAGAATTCTTTGAAGTCATAGTTTCCTAACTCTTCACTTCTGGTAATCATTGATCCATTCTCTATCAGTATATTTTTGTATATTTGAAATATCATACAAATAGAATCATATAGTATATAACCTTATGCTACTCATTTCTTTTATTCAACAAAGTATATTTGAAATTCACCCATGTTGCTTAGTATATAATGTATCATTCTTAGTGATTTTTAAATAGCATTCTACTGTGTGGCTGTACTAGGTTTGTTTATCCATATTAAGTCACTGAAGGATGTTTGGGTGGTTAATACAAAATATGAAGATTAATTATTCAAAAATAGTGGGTGTGATATGATACATAGAACTTATGAGAATAAGTAAGAAGCCTACTGAATTTTTTTGAGGAAATTTTAGTGCCAAATAAACCAAGAAATTTTTCTAATAAACTTCAGGAAAGACAGAAAGAAGCTGTCTAGGGGGACTAGGCAGCATCAAAGAAAGGCATATCCAGCAATGTTATATTACATGTGGCTGAAAAGATGACAGAGAAAATGACCAAAAAGAAAAAAAAGGAATTTCCAGAAGTTGGAGTCTGGAATCTTCAAGAATGAACCTTGATTAAGTCAAGGTTTAATCAAAGAATTTCCCCTTTCTTATAAGTATCTGCTCTGTGGAATAACACTGGCCTGTGTTTCTTATTTTTCTCCTGTAAGAATGGATGTTTTATTACATTTAAGCTATCTCTGTGCCGCTGCTTTGTATTGGTTGAGGAAGGTGCATAAAGTAAGAAATGTCTTTTGAATACAAAGGTCACTGAATCATGAAGACATTTCAGACCTAATACAGAATAATGTATGTCACCTGGAAAGTCAGGACCTAAGTTGAATGCATTGAATTTTGAGTATCTCCACCCAAACCTCCAATGTAAGGGGGGGGTATATGAAACTGGTATTTGTGGGTCAGAAAATAAGATCTAGCCCCTTCTATTGCTACTTGTCAAACCTTATGTTATTTCCTCTTCAGCACATAAGAAAACTACAATTTCCAGATTTCCTGAAGGATGAAGGAGTCAATGCATTTTAGTCAATGAAATGAGGATTTTATTGATGTCTCAAATTCTAAACTTGGCCCTTTTATTTCCCATATGAGCCTCCATAATTTCTTTCTCCCATAACCTACCAACTTAACAAATAAACACTTCAAGTGAAGGTCGTTGAGATTATGGCAATAGTAAATTCTCAATATAAGTGATTTCCAGCGGGGTAATTTTGCCCTTCCCCCCAAAAAACTGCAATATTTGGAATTGTTTTGTCAAATCTGGGATAGTACTGCTAGACTCTAGTACATAGAGGTAAAGGATATTAATGGCATCCTATAATGCATATGATAGTAGTCAATAATAAGGAATTGTCCAGCACAAAATGTCAATAGTCGTAAGATTGAGAGAACTTTCTCTACATAGTGGGCATGTTTGTGCTTACATGACTATGTGGAACAAAGTCCTTCTGTGCACCTTAATTGATAATAAATGTGAGACATAAATCTTTATTGTACTAATGTAGTGAATCTTGGGGATTGCTTTTTACTTTATTTGTAAAGCATTTGAAGCAGTAACCAGTACAAGATGAGCTTTCTGAAAGTGCATTGAACTGAAGAGTCCCACTGATTTCAGAGCCAGATGGATGAAAATGAAATAATGCTGGAAACACTTTAGTGATGTTTTTAGAATTCCAAAGGTAAAGAGAAAATTTTAAAATCTCTTTAGAAAAAAAAATCACTATGAAGAAATTTAAATCATATACACATAAGACTTCTTAGCAGGAATATTTAGAAAACAAGAAAAAATTCTAAAAGCCACTGGAAGAATTGTGAGAAAGTTCTAAGCAAATAAGTTTGGATCTAGCATTTTACATAACCAGGAAAAAATTTAATTACAGATCTAATTATATTTTAATTCAATTAGAAACCTTCTATGTTCAATGAAAAAAAAACTGCTTGCAATGTAAGGTATTCAGAAATGAAAGTATTTGGGAAATAAAATTAGTAGTGTGAAAAAAAAACAAAACCAGTATTGATTTTAGTTGGCTAAATAACTTTTGACAAAGACTCTAGAAAGAAAACATAATTATTTCATCATGAAAGAGTGGGGCAAGCAAAAACAAAACACCATATTAGAAATAAGTTAAAATCCATCATTAATCATAATAACATCCAAAGAAACACATTTAGTGGAATACACAGATTTATAAAAACAATGATTAATATACTCTCAACAACAAGAAAGGATATTAATTTCCTGATGAGATATGTGCAGGAAAAGGAAAATTAAAATATGGTAACTTTTTTTGTTTTCTGTTTGACTTAGATCCTGGCTGTCCCTACATATGAGAAAATATGAACACAAGTTTGTGTTAATATTAAAGTCTAAGTTATTAGAATATCAGAAATATGCTATTGCAAATGTTTTTCATATATATGTATATGTATTTAGTTTTTGTGCATGTTGCCTGAAAATAAAGGGAAAGCTTACAAAGAAAAGTTGATCAATTCTGCAAAGGCAGGACAATATTAAAAGTATCTAATACCGGTTCAATACAGCAGGTTATGATTGACTATAATTCTAACTAGTTCAGAAAAGCACACAGCTAGCAAGATGTTCACTTACAACCCAGACTTGGAACTTTCTTAAGCATCAATATCTCAGCAGATGAAGCGAGTTATAGTAGATGCATGAACTTTTTGAATTCCTCACTTTTTGCCTTATTTACATTGACATTGACTAATCATGTTATAGTAGATTGAACAATTTATGAGTTTCTTGGATACATATTTTACTGATAAACTCAATATCATAATTACATGATTTCTCTGTAGATTTTGTTAGTTTGCATGTTAATTTTTGTATGTATCTTAGACTTTTTGAAATAATTGAAGACAAGTAAGTTTGAATTTTAATACAAAAAATTAATTTCTGAACTGCTTGTGCATATGTCAATGACCTAAGGACCTTTCACTTCCAACAACTATTGTATATTTTTTTTATAAATAAGAACACCCTGTACATAATCAAAATAAAACAGTGAGGTCAAGACATTAACACTGATACGTATGTACTACTCTGTCATGCTCTGACTCCACACCAGGGCCAGACCTGCATGTACATGGACTCCTTACTTCTTTGGGCTTTGTCACAAACCTCCATCTACCCCTACACAAAGAAGCCCTCCTCATTCTGCTCTCTCTGACGTTTCATTACAGCCAAAAACATTCCTTCTTACTCTCATCAAACTCTGATAGCTTGCTCTGGGTCTTTCTTCTTACCCAGTTTCAACTGCAGATACCACAATGATGTTTTCTACCTAGTGGATTTAAGACAACTCTTCAAGAAGTTAAAATAGACTCTTATTTGACTTTTTAATTGAAAAAATTATCAAGGGCCTCCCTGGTGGTGCAAGGGGTTAAGGTGCAGCACTATGAATCTACACAGCATGAGCTTGATCCTAGCCAGGTTGCTAACTCACATGGTGCAGCAGACCTCTCCTATCTGGTCCACTGCTCCCCTCAGCAATGTATTTCAGTACATCTGCCTGTTCTGCTTCCCACTCTGTCTCTGGTGAATCTTCTAACAACAATCCCCCCTGCCACCATCCCCCTACACACATACCTCTGGCCTGTATCCCAGTTCTTGTATGGATAAATAAATAAATCTTTAAAAAAAAAAAGAAAATTTATCAAGATAATTGTAAATTCACATGCCATTGCAAGAAACACTACACAAAAATCTCAGTGCACCTTTAGCCCAATTATCCCAATTGTAATATTTAGCAAAAAAAAATTGGAATATCACAAGATACTGACATTGATAAAATTAACCAATCTTACTCAGTTTTCTAGTTTTATATTACTCATTGTGTGTGATTTTTGTATGTGTGGGGGTGAAGGGGATGTCATCTGTGTGGGTCTCTTTATTCACTATCATTGCCCAGATGCCAATTCTATCACCATTAACGATCCTTGGATTCATTTTATTATAAATTCTCTCAAACCTTTCCTCTACATTTCTTACTTCATTTTAACCCAAGGTAACCAGTATTCTTTCTTCATTTCTAAAATTTTCTCATTCGAAAAGTTACATAAATTACATCATAAAATGACTGATAACTCAAAAATTCTCATGGAAAAATACAGGTCTTTGAATGGGGTAAGCAATTTTGAAAGAGAGGAATAAAGTAGAAGAAATTACTCTGTGTAATACCGAAGCTCAATATACAGCTACCATAATCAAGGCAGTGAGGTATTTGCAGAGAAATGGACACATAGGTCAATGGAAAGGAATAGAAGATGAAGAAAAGAACAACATAAATATGTCAATCTGGTTTTGAACAAGGAGTGAGAACAATTCAATAAAGAAAGATTGCCTTTTAAAACATGCTGAATCCACGGAAAATTGGTAAGTAGAAAATTAAACTTGACAAAATCTCCATACTTTATACAAGTCAAATAAAAATTAATAAAAACTTCATTGGGGGTATAGAACATTTATTTCTTTCATGCAATATTCAATTTCAGGTCAATAGAAAATAATTTTCATGAAGGAGTTATACAGTCTCATTCCAATACCTTGCTTTGTTTTAGGAACAGCATCGAGATTCTTTTTGGTATAATATTACAAAATATTTACAAAAAATAATAAAAATAACACAAACATGAAAGACAAGCTTGGATGAAATAAATGATTTTTTCAGAAATCTTTCTTCCAGTACCCACAGCACACAAGAATCAAGACACTTAACAAATATCTCATGATCACAAGTTTCCAAAGTATTGCAAAGGGGGGAAATAAGTAGGATAAAATTAGCGGTATGAAAGAGATGCCCACAGCGCAGCTTCAAGGACCAACCTGTTCGGAGTGAAATATTCTTTCTTCTATGCAATAAATGTCAAACAATGCTAAACTTTGGGATATTTCTTGAGCTAAAGATAAAAGAAGACCTTAGCAGTGAAGTAGCTCCTTTGCCTAAGTTGAATAAAAGGTTCTTTCTCTGTGAATCACTGAAGAAGACAAATAAATTCTGGCAACAAAAGCTGTCACAGTAGCCTTTCCATCTCTCTTAGGAAAACTTCATAAATATCTTCCTTAGTTTATATTGACTGGGGTCAGGTGAGACAGATTTGAGAGCAGTTTTGACAAGATCCACATCATCCTCTGATTTTCTTTGGGGAGTAACCCCGTTATTCTGCCTTAGTGCAGTGGGCAGAAATCAAGTAATCTCTGCCTGGAGATTAGTGATCTGTGGCTTGGTATTGATGTTTATGTGTCTTTCTTCTCAATCAATAAATGGCTGTGGTTATATGAGCCACCACTTTGTGTTACTGAACCAGGTTGGGTGGAGCACATAAACCCTCCTGATTCAGCAAGGGAGATGGTGGAGAGAGCCCATTCACATGCTGTACATTCTTGACAGAATGCAAACTAAGTTGAGCTCACTCTTTTCATATTCTCTTTCTACTTTTCTCAATTTTTCATAAATACCTGCATTGTTTTTTTATAGGTAGCACTGGTGAGGATGTAGAAAAAATGTAACCTTTGAGTACTGTTGGTGGATTGTAATGTAGTGTAACAATTGTGGAAAGCAGTATGGCGATTCCTCAAAAAATTCAAAATAGAATTTCCATGTGATCTAGCAATCCCATTTCTGGGCATATAGCCAAAATAATTGCAAGTCAGCTCTAGAAGAGATAGTTTTACATCCATATTGACAGCAGCAGCAGCCTTATTCACAACAGCACAAAGTAGAAGCAACCCAAGTGTCCATCAAAGGATGAATGGATAAACAAAATGTGTTATATTTTTACAATGGAATTCATCGAACCCTAAAAATTCTGTAGAGTTTCATTTTTTTAAGATGTAAAAGTTCTAGAGATCTATTACTTATCAATTATAGGATTATATACCTAAAATGATTAATAAACTAAATTTTGTTTGTTTTGCATAGGTTAATAAATAAGGGATAACAAGTCCTTTTTAGATTAATTCCAACATTAGATTCATGTCAGTGTTATCAGTTGATTGTCATTTCTCATTCATGTTGTGATTTCCTTGGTGATGGGTGATTTTTCTAGTGTATTTTGGGCAATTTTGTCCTACTATTATATAATTGTACAATTTGGCCCCATAAAATGTAACCTTATGGAGCCAAAAAATTAAATTCAAGCTGGATATTTGGATCAGCTTGAATGTGTAGTTTTGTATTTTATATTGTTTTCTGACTTATACAGAAATTATGGAGATGATCTCCCCAACAGGATCAGGTAGGCTTTTTTCATTGTTCATAGGGTAGGTGTCCTGTTGCGTTGGCATGCAAACTAAAGGTCAGTTGAAGCCCTGTTAGCAGAGAGAAGTCATTACTGTCACTTAAAAATGTAGATTGTTTTATGTTGAGAGCAGTGAGGGCCCTGGAAGCTGAGGAGACACTTCAGTCCTCGCTTAAGTACTTCATACTTCTCTAATCAAAGAACGGGTCCTCTTCATTCCCCAAGGTTCTACCCCTTTTTCAATTGGTGAAGTGATAACTGTTTTCCTTTTATGCCCTAGAAAAAAAATATTTTGTGGGATCTGGGTGCTCTGGGGTAGCAGGGGTGTGGTGATGCACATTTGAGGTATTAACCTATTCCTCTGAATCACATACAGTGTTGTAAAGTATTGTTACCTCAGTTAAATAAATTAGCAATATGTAAGTTAAAAAAATAAAGCTTGTTTTGAGGGATTTCATCCAGTTGTGGATTTATCAGTGAATATGTCCTCTCTATTTGAGAACTTTATTTTCAAAGAAAGGATGAGGTACCCCCTTCTTACAAGTCATGTAACGTTTCCCCCCTTTCCTCAGTTATACCCCAGGATCCTAAATGTAGGATAAATAGTCCTAGTCTATTCTATTATTCTTTAGAATTACAGCTGTGTAAATTCTCCCTACATATGTTATTAAATTGATTTTTTCCTTTACTAACTTTTCTGATGCTGTTTTGATTAATTTTCTAGCCCAAAAAGAACCCAGAGGAGTGGGGGGATTTTCCCTTACACCTCCCAAAAATAATATGCTTGCCTACTATATTTGGCCATCCAAATTCATCTCTGAGTCTACGTACATGCACATTATACACGGTCTTTTATGAATGTAATGAGACCACAAAAGATCAGGGACATTTCCATGACACTGGGATATAAATACACAGGTTTGATTGTTTCCACAAGGTTCTGAAGATTTTAATATCTCAGATTATACAAAAAGCAAAGCATCAAATTGAAAAACAAGAAAAAATTCAGCACTGGATCATTTCATATTAAACTAGCGATTCATACTAGACTGCACATAAATTTGATTTAAAAATTTATTTCATACAAAATTTAGTAAGAAGTATGATGGACAGGGTATTAATTTTTGGTGTCCTTCCTGCAATTTCTTGACCATGGCCACTCATTTAACCTGCCTTGATTTCCTCTCTTACCAAGAGGGTATGACACCAGATGGTTTCCATTGTATTTCTAATGCTAATAGACTCTAATGGCTCTGCATATGCTCTCCAGATAACATTTGTGATAAAATGTCATTATTATGCAATTAAAATATAAAACTTTAATTGCATATGTATATGTTTTGAAAATTACCACACAGGATATTACTTTTATGCCAGACTTATTCTGTGTCTTAGGGTTAATTCAAATTGAAATGGAAAGACTAGATTTCTTTGCCTATAAGAGTGGATCATTATAAAGTTTCTTTGCCTGTGAGTGAAGTATTATAAAATTGCATTTTATAACAGTATTATAGAAATAATACATGTCTCCTGGCTTTGTTGGTGTGTAACCAAGGGGCACTCCAGGATGCCCTAGCTTGCATGCTTTCAGTAGGTCTTGCCATGTGTGCTCCAAATGACAAAGCATAGTTAGAGTTAGAATTAGCATAGAGAAAGAGAATAGAATAGAGAGAAAAGAAGAAAGGAGAAAAGTTTCCCAATGAAACATCCAAAGTTACCCATCACCTCCTGAGTAAATGCCCAGTTAAACATAGTTGGCCCAAAATGGGGCCATCGAAGCCCAAGACCTTGCCACATGTCTCAGGCACTTTCTGGTAGGACGCCACAGAAAGACGGAGAACATCTGGAATGAAAGGAGCAAAATCAAAGCACAGATGAAGGTAACAACAGTCATTGAAAGCTTCTTCTCATCCACTTTCAAGTGTCTGTACATATCTGTCTTCCACATCTCCAAGTCTTCCAAGTCCCTGGTGAAAGTCTAAAGCTGAGAAGCAAGTGTGCCCTTCTTCTCCACTGCCTTCTGTGTTATATATCTTCACCTGACCATGCAGCTCTGCCCTTAATTAAGTGGGGGTGGGGAACTGTTACCTTCCCTAACAGTTTTACTTTATCCAAGTATGCCTGAATTTAGTCAACATGGAAAATTTTTTTCTATTCCAACTTCATTTTTGTCTCTAGCTTTGCTTTACTAAAATAGTTAATTTCTGAATCTTCCTTTCCAACTTTTATTTTTCCCCTAATTCACAAACCTACTGCCTAAGAATATTAATTTTCTTTATCAACTCACCCTTATGTTACTTATCAGTTAATATTAGGAATCACTTAATACTTTTTAGAAATTAAGATCAAAGCAAGTATGGGTTAAATGCCATAAAAAATGAAGTTGAACTGATTTAAACTAAGTTCTATTTCAGTGTTCTGAAGCAGCCTCTTACTGTTGGCTGTTGATTTGCTTTAATTTGCTACTGGTCCCTCTAAATGTGAGTGTTTATGTTCTTTTTTCTTGTTAAATGCCTTGAATTCAGAGGTACTACTTGTATTATAATATGAAGATGATGAAAAATGCATTGCCAGAAGTAGATCAAAGTGGTTAATTGCAAACCAATGGCAGTATTTTGCCTGTTTGTCAGAAGGTAACAGGTGGTGTGTAGTTCTCTGCCAGAATATTGGTATCTAAATAATCTTGCTCTTTGAAAATAATACCTGTAAGTAAGTCATTTCAAGATAATTTCAATGTTTATAAATGTCTCTTCTAAAGGTGTCTTGAAACATGTTTTTATTTGCCAACCAATGGTTAACCCTTTCTCATGTCAAATCAGTTGGATAATTGGATAATACCTCAGAAATCCGTTTAGACAGAAGTATATTGATAAGTGAACCAGACTGCAGAAAGAAAAAAAAATGGATTTTGAATGGATATTTGAATCTTACCTGTGTAGTGAATTTTGTGAATATTTACAAACTATTATCAAGGGTGTAAGGTCGGCGGCAGATAGAATAAGGCAAACAGACAGAAGTAAGAAGGAAGGGAAAGTTTATTACCCTCCCAGATGAAATTCACAGATCCCAAGCAGGGAGTCTGAGAAAGATGCACCCCACGTACAGGCTAGGGATCTTTTCTATGTCCCTTCTCTGCCAGGCCTGAGTGGAAAAATACTGGCAAGTCACGTGTTGCCTTGTGGTCAGGGGGTCACAAATGGAAAAGTACCAGAGAGTCATATGCCCCCTTGGTTAGGGGTCGTTATTTGCTCTGTGTTATTATTTCACTTGGGAAGTGGATACCAGGTACCAGTAATCTCATGGTTTCCAGCTGGCTGTCTTCCACACGCCCCTTCCTCAGAACCACTGCCCAGTGGGGAGCCTGGGTGACGAGTTTGGGTGAGGGGCCTGTGTGACCTTTCAAAGAGATCATTTGTGATTTTAAATATATTTTAGTTTCTCCTTTTCCTTATTCTGTTTTCTCTTTTGCCACCTCTCCATATAAGAAGTTGGTAGATTCTGTTTTCCCAAAAGTGTTGATAGAGCAAAAACCTATCCTCCATATTTAGTAACACTAAAATTGGGGTCTATAGCAGCCCCTCATGCTGCTGCCTCCATAGTCCTCAGCTTCTTCCAGCAGACCCCTTTTCTTTTATCAGTTACCATCAACTGCCTAAATCCAGAGCCAAGAACAGGTCTCTCTCCAGAACCAACTTCAGTGACTTTCCACCCAACCTGAGAATCTCACAAGACAAACCCTCTCACATTTCTCACAAAAAGTGCCTGACATCTCTGGACACCCTTATTTCACTCTGCAAGAAGGCCAGGTCATCCTTCACCCCTGGGAATCTTGGGTCCAACTGGCTGTAATCCAATTCAGCTTTATCTCTTCCTTCCTTCCTTCCTTCCTTCCTTCCTTCCTTCCTTCCTTCCTTCCTTCCTTCCTTCCTTCCTTCCTTCCTTCCTTCCTTCCTTCCTTCCTT
>JAGFMF010011457.1:3035079-3096871 GCA_019455555.1 Galemys pyrenaicus | reverse complement strand
CCTTCCTCCCTCCCTCCCTCCCTCCCTCCCTCCCTCCCTCCCTCCCTCCCTCCCTTCCTTCCTTCTTTCTGCAAAACTTCCCCACATTATCAAATTCCTACCTTTACTTTTTTATTCCTTTAAATCTGGTTGTTCCCTAGAGACATCATCTCCCCTTCAGTGCAGTTAGTGGCTATTGTCTTTTGCTCCATATTTTGTACCTGGTTTACTCTCATTAGTCACAAGTACCTCTGGTTTTCTTTTTGTTTATTTTAATATCACACGTATACATTTACCAATTCAATAGCCTCTCTTAGACTTTCTTATTTTTAAATGTCCTAATCCAATCTCAGTTACAATATCAAATCCTAGAACTTGCTGTTATCAATTAATAAACACCTCCAGTTAAAACACATCCATCTAGGCATCTCTGGTGGCACAAGGGGTTGAGCGCCACACTGTAGGGCTTCCGCAGCCACTGTAGTACAAGTTCAATCCCCTGCTACAGAGGGGACACACATGACTCAGCAGACCTCCTGTGTCACCCACTGCTCCCCTCAGCAGTGTATTTCAGTGGATCTGCCTGTTCCACTCCCCACTTGGTCTCTGGTGAGTCCTCTCACCCCTCATGCCGCTGGACTGTACCCCAGTTCTTGTATGCATAAATAAATAAAATCTTTTTAAAAATTTAAAAAATAATAATAAAACAGGTCCATCTCCCACCCTATTCTCCTCTTTCTTATCTCTCTCCAGGATCAACTCCTCCACTCACCAGAACTTTCTCGACACTACTTCAGTGTGCTAGCTAATACTCACTGTCTGAACATAGTTTATGTTCAACAATACACTATCACAGTCATTTCATTGTTTTCAGCCTTACTTCGTTGCTAATCCCTTATCCCTATTTATTCTCTGGCAAACCTCCTGGTTAAATCCAGTGAATTGGAAATGGAGGTAATAACAAAGCAGTGCAGATTTAAATAAAATAAGTCTACAAAGTTTCATTAACAAGGTGATATCTGTGCAAAGCCCTGAAGATAGATATGTGAGAGACTCACAGATACATCCAGGAGAGTAAAGAACAAAGAAAGAGCCTGGACAAGGCCAAGAGTCAGGGGTTTGTCTGACAAGTTCAAGATTCCACAAGGAGAGTGGTGAGGCTGGAGTTGAGTGAAGGAGAGGATCATTGGTTAGGAATGGCATGAGAAGTGAGTAACAAGGTAATTGGGAGTTAGACTCAGAAAAGACAGATAATTAATTATAAAAATGTTGTATTTAATCTAAGGGGATAAGAGAAAATATTACAGAGTTTAAAACAGAAAATTGAAATGATCTGAATTACATACAACAAGGGAAGAAGTGAGGCAGTGTACTCTGAGATGACTAACAGAGAGAGCTTTTCATGAATTAGACAAGGGTATGAGCGATCAGCCAATATTTCCACCCCATAATAAATATAGTCCTACATTTTTTTAATGTTAAACTCTATATAATCCCTTTTTCTTAATTGCAGTAACATTGGTTTTCAACACCACACGATTCAGGAGCATAGGATCTCAACTCTTTGGATGTATGCTACAGCAACCCACCCACCATCCAGGCACCCATAGTCTTCCCCAGAGCCCATGGGGAACCCTTTTGTCAATCCATACACTTTGTTCTAGCAGTTGTCCACTTTTCTTTTTTCAAAGAACAATTTATTCTCATCAACACACAAACACTTGTAATATTTTCTTGTATACCAAGTAATTAAAAAAAAGAAAAAAAACCCAAAAATATTGCACACCTGAGCATGCTTCTGTTTTTCTGCCTGTGTTTATTAAAAAAAAAAATTCTCAAAAGGAGTACCAGACTTTCTCACATTGGAAAGTCAGTGTATTTCAGCAGTGTATTTCTCACGTGGTTCTTATAACCAAATAAGTCTGGCTTTTGTGCATCTCCCCATAGACACAGCTTTTCTCGCCATCATCAACTTTGAATCTTTCTTTATAATATCATCAAAACATTATCCATATGAATTCAAAATTCAGCATTCTAAATAAGCTTTTAAACAGAAAGCAGCAACCAACCATCCCATACTTATGATCAATTTATTTTAGTTATTTCTACTATTATTTGACACCATGCTCCTGAGCATGTTCTTTAGCTGTGTCCTAATTATCTGTCACACACACACACACACACAATCACGAGTCCAACTTCACTATCTTCCCAATCTAATCATAATTAATTTAAGGTTATTAACATTCTCTAACTGGAATTTAAAATATTAATCACACAAGTCATTTTGCCTTTCTTGTATTACTTTTTGTTTTGTCTGGCATCTTTAATAGTCTCACTCTCTTTCACTTGTTTGGTCATACCTATTGATTCACTCTTGAAAATTCTGCCAGATTAGTCATATCCTTTTACAGTAATTAAGATACAGTGAGACACTATGTAAGTTCAAACATCTTTTTCCTGAACAATTCCTTCCTAGTAACCTCTTTGTTCTAATTTGGACTAGATTTTCTAGAGTGTCATCTCTCTGATGTACTGATCCTCTCGGTCTTGAATTCTTTATTATATATTTATGCTGATTTACTGTCTTTTTTTAATGGAATATATTTTCTGGAAGTTTTCAGAAATAGGATATATGGGAGATAATGTTTTTAAGCCTGGAAAGTTGTGTGGTGATTTCTAACTGGAACAATTTGATTAAACTGGATCAGTTTATGCCGAATTTCTGTTCTTCTTATTGCAGACAAAGTCTGGCCCCAAGAGAAATTTGTGTGAGATTTGGGAGTAATTGTGAACCAGCAGCCATTTCACATTGTATGTCAGTGGTGCCGCTGTAGCTCACACACCTTGTCACTCATCTCCTGACTCATCTTGCCAGTTTTGTGGTGCCTCCAGCTTCCACCTAGTCTCCTTTTTCAGGTTCACAAAGTCCTGGGCCAGGTGCATGTGCAGCTGGAGGGGAATGGGCCAGCATTCAGTTGCCTATATCAAAATTAGAACCTGCCAGGGTTCTCTTCTCTTGATGCTTTTTTAGATCTCTTCTGCTTTATGTCAAGCTTTTCTTTATGTCAATCCTGCTGACCTCTAGTAACTTCAGGACCACCTTCAGACACAGAGGCCACAGCACTCCATAAATTTCTTTACCTGTTCCCAGTCATGTATGAAGCAATCCTTATAATAAATATGACCTTATAGTATATTTCTCTATTTC
Source organism: Galemys pyrenaicus (assembly GCA_019455555.1). Taxonomy (NCBI): domain Eukaryota; kingdom Metazoa; phylum Chordata; class Mammalia; order Eulipotyphla; family Talpidae; genus Galemys; species Galemys pyrenaicus. The sequence goes on along the minus strand of JAGFMF010011457.1, from coordinate 3,093,681 downwards.
ACATCACTTAAGTGATTCTCCTCCCTTGATCAAACCTAAATAATATACTCCTGTATTGACAGTGGGTAATTTGACTGACAGGAATTACTGGGTAAGATTTCCTAGATTGTAAATCTTTTTATAAAATTTTGATTAAAACCTGCTCCACTAAATCTGATAGTCAATGGATTCTTGAGAACTTTAATGTTTTTCTGATTCTCAGCTACCTATACTTGCAAGCTTGACTTATTTACTTATCTATTGTCTTGAAATATATTTATGTCTTGAAATATCATGATTATTTGATGTATTTTTTAAACTACTATGCAGTGCCTTCTCAATCTAGAAACTAAATGTCTTTATTTATTGTTTTTAAAGATTTATTTATTTATACATACAAGAGCTGGGGTACAAGCCAGAGGTGTGGGCAGTGAGAGGATCCACCAGAGACAGAGTGGGAAGCAGAACAGGCAGACTGACTGAAACACACTGCTGAGGGGAGCAGTGGATGAGGCAGGAGAGGTCTGCTGTGCCATGTGGGTCCTAGCCGCTAGCGGCAGTGATTAAACTCGTGCTGCAGTGGCTGTGGTTTGCTTCATAGTGTGTTGCTTAACCCTTGCGCCACCGGGGAGGCCCCTAAAAACTAAATGTCTTTAATCCATTACCTCATTTTTGTGCCAATCATTTATGTTTTCATAGGTGTCTGTTGAACGTAATTCTTGAGGGTTTTTTTTGTTTGTTTGTTTTTAACTGTGTGGTGCAAAACAATCTGCTTATAGTTTTCTTCACTGTTTGGTTGTGTGGAATTTCATGTTCTTCCTGTATATTAAGTCTCTTTTATTGATCTGCCTTGTTACCTGTCATCTTCCTGCTTTCCAGTCCCTAATATTTTGTTGCTCTTATTTCCCCTGTCATTGTTTTGGCCTTGGAATCTTATGTCTTTTTGTCAATGCTTTTACTTTGGTGAAGTAGTTTCTGATATTAAAAATAAATAGGTAAATAAATAAATAACTAACTAAATAAGAAAATCTCTTATGTCAAAACCCAGCTCTCACGATTTGCCTGGAGTATTTGTAATATGGGGCTTCTAGAACACAATTGTCCATGTAATTTCTCCCTATCACACCAGCCACCCAGTCTTCATTGTTTAATTTACTTGATTTTCATGTCTCCTTTTTTCTCTACACTCCTCTATAGAGACTTCATCCAATTCTGTGAATCTAAATATATAATATATAATATGACAATGATTATGAAATTTATCTCTTATCCTAAGCTTGTCACTGAGCCCTAAAATCGTATATTCCAAATCTCCACTTGAATATTCCAAAGGCTTCTGAATCATATTATTTCCATAGTTAATCTTTTCTTTTATCTCACCTTAATCTGATTCTTGCAAAATGACACTCTCTCCTTCTAGTTGCTCATGACACAAAACTAGGCACCTATTTGACTAATTCTCTGGGGGTACCTCACATTGAATCCACAGCAAATCTTACTGACTCTAAGTTGAATATAAATGACAAACCTGACTGCTTCTCATGGACTCAACGACTTCCACATGGACTGCCAAAGTCCCATGCCTGAGTCATACATGACTCACCTAAAGTCTGTTCTCTACAGGGAAGTGAGGAGTGATCTTTTAAATATTGAGTCAGATCATGTCACTCCCTTGATCTTACCCTTGCCACCCTCCCTAACCCTGACATTTTCTCATTGCACTTTGACAAAATAAAAGTCTTACCAGCAATTAAAAGAATTTCTCATTCCTCAAATATACCAAGGGTATATACCAAATATACCCTTCCCATCTCCGGATGCACTTGCTGGCACACAATCCCCACACAGCCTCATGTTTCTGTCACTTATATTTTTCAGTCCACTGTTTAACCTCCTCAGAGTAGTCTTCCCTGGCAAAATAGCAGCTGTCTATCTCATTCTATGCACATTATTCTTTCTAGCAGTTACCACTATTTGATATTATATCATATATCTTATTTATTTGTTATTGCCTGTCTCTCCCACTATAATGTAAAGTGTTTGAGGTCAGAGTGCTATCTTGCCCATGCTAGTATCCCCAGCACTGGAAACATGCCTGGTACATGGTGGGAATTCAGTAAGTACTTACTTAATAAATGGATATTGAATGACCAAAGTGCCAGGCACTGTTCCAAGTGGTGGGCCAAGAACACTGAACAAGACAGATGAAGTTGTTCTTCTTTGACTTTAACATTCTAGTGGTGGGTCATTCTTAATAGCACACACCATGTTTATAAATCTACTTTTCATGTTAGCCAATTTCTTTGACTTTAAAGTGTTGTCCTTGAGATCAGCTTGTCTTGTGCCTAACCTGTTACTTGGAACATACCATCTTGTTAAATGTCTTCAGTTATCCTATATATTTTGGGTTGTTTGTTTGTACTTATTATACAATATCTAGCTAATTACAGAGTCTGCACTGTATTTTAAATTTCTGGGTAAGCAACTACTATCCCATAAGTCAAACTTAGGAGTTCAGTGGCAAATGGTTAATATCCCCATTTGCAACAAGGAAACCACAAGAGAGTGTTGAAGTAACTTTCCCAAGGTTATCCAATGAATCATTGCCAGAGCTGGAATTAAATCCCATAATTCATTCTTGTTTAGGAAGCACTTTTATTCCTGGTTCCCGGATACACTGGGAGAACACGGTGTATCACCATCATTTTTCATTGGAAAATTTAGACTAGACAAGACCTAAATCAACTTCATAATAGAGGTCTTTATTTCATTTTGGAGTTCCAGTGAAATATGGTTAAGGATCATTAAATGCTACAGATTGTTTTAAACTGGAATCTGGACTTATTGGTAATTAATCAACTAGTGAATTCTTAAATAATTAATTACGCACAGGAAAAAAATGTTGCTCAGGTGGTCAAAGATCATTGTACCCAATATGAAAGATGTTTCTACAATTGTGAAAAGATCAAAAAAATGTTCACATGAGTAAAATAATAATACTTTGCATTGACCATTGCTGATACAGAGATAATTCATTTGCATGAAGTCAGAACACTTAACAATCTGTAATTAGGTCATACTTCCAAAGTTGAAGGAGATAATTAAGCAATAAACATAATTAATATTGTTATGCTGATAATTATTAAAAATATTACCTAAATTTAATTTTGACTTATCAAAATCAGCTAATAATTTACTTTGAAAAATTCTTCATTTATAAATATTTGTATACTTTTTCTACTATTTCATCACCATTAGGCTTTATAAATTATGAACTTTGCAGCTTTCTTCACATCTGTATGCATAAATTTTTATTTGTATTTCTTAAAGTGGTGAGAATGATTATTGTCACCTTAACTTTTCTATCATTCTTCTGTCTAAAAGAAAAAGCCAATAGATTTCCATTTTTGCAATGAAATCTAAAGTCTTTTCATGACCTATAATTCTGTGTGATCTATTGTTAAGTAATTCACCCAAATTCCAATTTCCACACAGCTTTTATTGTTCCTTATGTCCACATTTGTAAACTTTCTGTGAATATCAAAACATTGAGTGTTACTATGACTACATTAGTTACTCCCTGTGTCTAGAATGCTTTCTCCTGTGTTTGCATTGTTCTCTTCTAAAGGGTCAGATCTTGGCAAACATGACATAGTAATAGCATTCTATCCAGAATATCACATTCTATTCTATTGTACAACTGTTGTTGTGGACGGGCCTTATGATATTCTCACTTTTACTTTCATCTATACCTTTCTCCAATAGTCATTAAAACATAAATTATATAGGACAGTGCTTAAAGATTTTGCTCTCCATTTTACCCAAGATATTGGAGAAATGGCAGATTATAGCAGGTGTTCATTACATATTTGAATGAGTGAAAAAATTTTTCTGCATCATAGGTAGGCTAACTCATTGAATTAATACTGATAATGTCTTCTTGATAACTCCAAGTTTTGATATTAAACTCATTTTTAATCAAAATTTTAAAGAAAATTGGAGAGTTCTATAATTTCGTAATTCAGCATGCATGACAAGGCATTATAACAGAATTTAATGTCAGTACCTTGAATCCTCCTCTAATTTAGCTTATATTGTAGCAAGTACTATTTTTTGTAGTATGTAAATATAGGTACTTCCTAGTATCAGTATAAATGTTTATATTTAAGGTATTGGAATATATAGTTGAGAAGAATTACAATATTCATTGGTCTCCATTCTCGAAACTCTGAATATCCTTCAGAAAGCATTGTTCCAGAATTCAATGTGATGTGCATTGCAGGAAGTCTTATAATGTTTCAGGCTTATATAGGTCAGACTCCTTGCTCAGAAGTGCTACACTTTCTCTAATTCCCTTCCAGTTCTGCTTCTCCTATAATGAATAACCCTTCCTCATAACATAAAAGTAAGAACCACTGTCATAAGAGTCAGAATATATTTACATTTAAGGATAACATTTTTGGCTAATATGTGTAAAAAAAAAATCTAAGCTCATCAAAAAGTTAAATCTTTCTCTAATAATTCAGCATTTATTTAAAAAATTAAAACAATGCATAAGTTTTAAAAAATCCTAAAGTGTTTATGGAAATCAATATCATTTAATTATTTCATGCTTTTTAATCACAGAATAAGCTGTGTAAATTATATATTTCAAGTTAAAAAAAATCTCCAGAGCCCTCTCTCAAAAAATTAAAAATTTTGAAGGAAGATTTTTCATCATGTAATTTAATATAAAGGTGAATGCAGCAGCAAATATGATGTATTTCCTTAAATTGGTGTTCACTGAGCCTCTGTTCATAGAGGGCAAACTAGCTCTTTTTCAGGGCGGTTGTTTATGTTTGGTCTGGTCTCACATGTGGGTCATGATACAGCAGTGCTCCTCAGTCTGGTTCTTGGACCAGCAGTATTGACATTCCTGGGAACTTGTGAGAAATGCAGATTTACAACCTCACTCCAGATTTACTTAATTAAGCTTTTTTGAAGTAAGCTACATAAATCCAAATATTAACAAGCCATATGTAATGATGTCATTCTGATCCACACTGCAGTTTGAGGCCCATAGTCACACACAGATCAATTCAGATCAGTTTGTCAAATTATCTTCCAGACTTATCAAATTGAACTTGTTCTACTTGGAACAGTCATGATAATTGATCATATTACTTTGTATTCCTTGAAGACTGACTTCACCTCTCCCTTCTAGTTTCTGTTCACTGAAATATTTTCCATAACTTTTAATTCAGTCAGGGTTTACATTAAAAGGTAGTTCCTATCTCCCTGTGCTATAAACTTCTTCCCACACATTCTAAAATTTCTCATGTTTTCAACCACACAGAAACAAAATGTGCATTCAGTGGGTAAATACTGTAGAGCCTAGAAAAATTAACTAGTGTCTATTTCTTCCTTATCGCCTATATCTCTAAAATTAAAAATGTTAGCTGCCATGTAAAATTTCATGAGTAAATTTACCAAAATAGAACAGCAAACATACAGATGTCTCCACCACAAATAAAGGTTGTATAGGATAAAAAACATTTACATAACAAAACTCAATTGTTGTCTTGTTTTCTGACTTAAAGGACTGAACTGTGAATCCTTATACTGATCACTTCAAACGTGGATAAAAATATTAACATGGAATAACAAACATGAATAAATGAACTCAATAATACCTTCTCCATTGTGTGTACTTCTATCCTATTTACTTTAATGTGGCAAGCTTCTAAATCATCAGGACATTTTTATAGTTGATGTCATGCAGAGAAAAGCATATGTACACACACACACAGAATTGCCCTGAAGGGTGTATTTGCGTTAGATAAAGGACAAAGACAGGGGCTAATTTAGCTTAATGTCAGTTTATTTCAATTAAAATGCTATCTGTTTCAACCAAGAGATATTATTTAAAAATTAATGACTTCTACTAATCAAAAGTGGTATATGGAATATGAGAAAGATGAACCTACCTTTTAACTAAGACATAAAATTATTCAAGATGATATAGAAAAATGAAGAGACTTAAAAAATGACCATTGTCTTCGTTAGCAATTACAGTAAGTGACTGTAAATGTGTCATGGAATGACTACGATGTATCTTTGTATCTGTGTAGATGGGAAAAGGTTTGGGAATAATGCCAAGAAATATAAATCAGCTTTCACAACATATTCTATTGTATTGAGTGGGAGTAAGTAAAAGCTTTATTCTTATTCTTTCACCTTGAGCAGACACCTTCTTGTTTATCTTCTCTTATCTTCATTTCAATTTTTTTTGCTTCCTTATTTTGTTTGATGGCGGTATGACAACTATACATTACTAGATGTTTATACATAATATAAAACCAGATCCTCTATCCCACTCTTCATTGTATACTCTATTCAACTACTAGTTCTTTCATCATCAGGCAAAATGAAATTTCTCCTTCATTCCTCATGCTCACATTTGACATTTAAGTTACCAAGTCTTATTAACAGTTTCATCAAAATAATCATCAAATACTTCATTTCTGTATCTTTTCTCCTCAATAAAGTTTTTCTTTCTCTAAAAAATATATAATAATCATTGAATATGCTGCTTCCTCTCTACTTCCTTTAACATTTCTTCTAGTTCCAACCTTATATCAGGGAATGCTTATTACTGTAATCTAATTTTACTTAATTTATGGCTTTCAGAAGAAAATCTTTACATAAAACAGTTATAATCGTTGCACAGGAGTGACCTTGGGATGGCATTTTGGCAAGATGGAACAACAGAAGGGACAAAACCTGTGTCCTTGACAGCTACAAGAGCCATTCTGATATCCTACAGACAACCTCAGGACTTGATGAACATGAGAGAAATACATTGTCTATCTTGATTAATATGGTCACTTTTGTGTTTTCATTAATTGGAGCCATACCTAATCCTAAAAAAAAAAAAAAAGAAAGAAATACATCTTCAACTTTTGCTTGAATAGTTTGTGATATTTTTCTACCCGATCTGATAATACTCGACTACAAAACAGACTTCAGATAATGACCAATAGAACTTCTCAAATACCACAGTATTTCTTATCTGCTTATTCCTGCATATTGTCCATATGATACATTTAAAGGAGGATTCATGATCAGTCTTATACCTTCCTTTATAGACTCAATGCTTGCCACACTCATGCTGTTTTTGTATTTTCTGGAATTTATTAAATAGTGGTTTTTTTTTTGTTTTTTTTTTTACTGAGCACTATAAAGGTTTAAATACCTCATAACCCTTCTTTGCCTCATGAACCAGACTTGCTGCTTGCTCTGCTTGTGTTCCACAGGGCCTTACATTTTGCCTTATAGTGATGCCATTCCAATCTCTTCTCCTCACCCAACATCTTTTCTTTCTGTATTATACTGTAGATATTTTAATTGGTGATTTTTCTTGACATAGCATTTTCTTTCACACATTGACTTTCCCATTAGATTATAAATCTTTTTGTAGTCAGAATAGTATTACCATCTCTAAATTTCTAGTAGTTGATGTGCTGGGAGCATTTGAAATGTTCAAAAAATATTTCTGAAAAGATTATTAATAAAATAATTTGAGACCTAAAAGGGAAATCTTGCATCATTTTCTCAAGGCTCCTTTTTCCAGATGAGAAAACAAAGGTTCAGAGAATTTTTAATATATAACTCCTTATTATAAAATCAGAATAAAGTCTGGTATTGTTTGACTCAAAAATCAATGAAATTTCCTCTGTAGCCTCAGTTTTATTTTTATACCTGTATGAGTTTAATAACTTATTTTCCCCACCATATCTTTTTCATCTAATGCTAAAATAATGTTAATTTTCTCAATCTTCTAATGATTTGACTTGCCTCCTAAAAATTAGAAAGGTTAATGGATTGAATTAGCTATGTAGAATCCTCATATGCCTTTGTACCTGATAGGAAAAGATAAACTGCAACATTCTGAATTTTCTCATGTATAAGATCCATAATCTCTCATTACATGTCTTCCCATAATAATTGAAGCCCATTTCTAATTGAAATGCTAACTGCCAGAAACATTTGTAAGTCATATCAGATGTATTTTTTCAGTAATGTTGAAAATGTTTATAATGGAAAAATAAAAAAACGGCTTCTTTATGTTATTCTTGAAAAATATTCAGACACTGACTTCTGGGAAAACATTTAGAACCACAAAGTAGCCTCCTTCATTATGAAAAAACAGTAGAAATCTATCTTTCAGATCATATATTTAGGAAACAGGAAACTGCTTTCTGATCACTTATAAAGAATTATGTAAAAGATGAGACTAAGACTAAAATTTCTAAGCTCTCCTAAATACCATATCTATATTTTGGATGAATTGATCTTATATCAGGAGTAAGGAAAAAGAAAACAGAAATTTAGTAGTCATGTAAAGGCAGTTCTAGATTGGTAAAAGATGCTTATTTTCTTTGGGGGTTTTCATGGAAGACAGATGAATAATACATTTATTCAATCTTGTTTTGTACAATATACCTTCAACCTATTTCAAACCCCTACAAATATCTCTTTGCTCTCCACATTGTACAAATGAGAAAACTGTGCTATAAAGAGGATATATATCAACAACAATTATAATAGCAAACAGTTCTTTGGCATTTACTGCACCAAGTCATTAACTAAGCTGTTTATAAATATGATCTCTTTTTCTCTTTACAAAAATTATACAAAATAGATTTTACTATTGCTGGTTAACAGGTCATACAAAGGTTAAGCAATCTGCAAAATTTCACAAAAATACTAAATAAAGGGAACAAGATGAAAGCCCTTTGACTCAAAAACCATAACACAGTGTTCCTTAAGAGAGAAAGAAAATAACACCTCCATGTGATAGCACATCCCTGCCCACCAGAGACCCACAAGAGTAGCCTTGCCCATGTTGAGCTGGTAAGTAAAAATTGGCAAGAAGTTAAAAAGTTACAGGATGTTAGACTGTGGTTCTCAAAGTCTGGGTGTCTGATTAGGGGAAATTGTTAGATACACGTATTTCATATGCTATGCCAGATATATGGCATCAGAAACATTATAGTATCTCAAAATAATCTGATTTCTAGTTAGTACTTTTTGGTGCTGGCTAACACATAGGAGGCACAAAGCTCAGTGAACCTCATAAGACGTACCTCAAACCACTCAGTGTAGACCCTGTAGCCCTAAGATAGACTTCTATGGTCTCTTTATTAGAGATTCTCTAAGGTGGTAATTAGTTTAGTAATCTCAGCTTTTCCCCTCAAAGTTATTTTCCGGTGGTCTCATGGGGAATCAACAGTCAACATACTGGATTGAGAAATGAAAGCAATCTGGGGAAACCTAACAGGAATGGGTTCAGGATTAAATATCTCAGCCTTTCTTTTCTATAAACCCCTTATATATTGCCACTGATTCCCACTGGCCAAAGTCAGCCAGAAGATAACAAGCAAGGGAATTTTTTGTTGTCCATAAAAGTCAGTTTCCCAACCCGACAACAAGGTAGATATTCATTGAAAGTGAATTGGATGAAAACACTGAAGAAATATTTGTCCATCAATATCCACCAACTTATTTTGTCCAAAATACAAATTTGTGTTATCCAAATGGGAGACACACAAGTACCCATCAGTTATCATACTGTAAATGATGCATTACCCATTCTTTTGTACTGTTATTTGGAACCAAATATATTAGTCTTGTAGTCTTCATATCAGACGCTTGAGTTAAGATGAGAAAAATAAAAAGGATAAGACATAACTTATTTTTTCTCTGTAACTGGTGATGAAGCCTTAGTTGATAATTGTAACTTCTTTTTTCAAGGGTATTATAACTAAAAATCCTTTTCTTTTCCCAGGATTCTGCTTGCATGGAATTATTTGCCAAAATTTTGTTCCTGCTGGATCTGACTCTTACCTGCATGTGTATTTATTGAATTGCTGATGTTTACGATTGATCAGAGTATGGGGTAAGTGAAAATTAGAGGTGTGGAGTAAATCCACTGGGCTCCATGCTGAATCATCTTTGCACCCATTGATTACCTTTGGAAATCAGGCTTAGTCATCCTGACCACTAAAGTAATCTCCCTTTCATGCCCGTTGAATGAGCAACAGAAAGTCTCCTGAATACCTCAGGAACATTTTCAACTTTCAATTTTGGCTATAGCTATGTTTCCTGGTCGAAGTATTCTCTTCTTGAGCACTTAAGGATTCCCAAGTTCATTGATTCCAAGGTTGATTATAGAAGAATTTAAATTTTTTTGGTGGATTGTCTAACAAATTCATCACTGGAATTTTGTCTCCTGGCAATAAGGGAGATACCTTCAAATACTGGATGCTGATTTAAGGTGTACACTTCATTCTTTTAGAAAAGACTCTGCCACTGTAAGATTGTACCTATTAATGAGAGCTTTAATTGAGATGCATTAATCTAGTTGTTTCTTTTTAATGATGTGATACCATGTGCCAATTCCATTTATATGAGCCAGTCCTTAATGTCATGGAGGCAATGTTGTGTACCCATTACTGCTGTGATGGATAAGGCATTCTGGACATCCCTGATAGGGGCATTATCAGAAGCACCTTCAGTCAAGGAAAGCATATGAATACGTGGAATAAATCTCTACCTTGAGGAAATATCACTATCTTCTCCATGAAAGTATGGGCTGAATGTCATCAACCTATCAGCTTATTTCCCCAGTAAATGCTTCCATGTTTGGGGGCCCTGTGGGGTTGCTCAGTGTTGACCTCTGCTTTCATAGTGTGACCAATAAGAAAGTTTCATGACCAGATCAGCCTATTTTATAAGGGAAAATTCAAGTTATAGAGCCTATGCACAACTACCAACTTTGTCATAATGGTGACCTTGGATATTTTTGTTAAGTAAGCACTACACTAGCTGGAAGGATCCATAGGATAGGTGATATCGTCTATTGGGAGAACGTTCTCCATAATTTTCCGCATAGCCAGGTATCTTTTCAAGGATAATTACATGCAACGATACTTGGAAACTAGAGATAATGTCTTTCTCTGTGTCAGAGATTTGCCTCCTTGTTGGGATAATGAAGGTAATGTCTGCCCTTTGGGACAACAATTAGAAACATTTGTTATCAGTGCCTTTAAAAGATTAGTAGTTTTCTAACCTTTTGTACTTCAGTTGTGATATGGACCCACTGTGTAGCTGGTATCTGTAGTGTTCTGGTTTCCATTTTTGCACCCACTAATAATTAGCAGGTGAAGGAGAACAACCATAAACAGGAAACATATCCTGTGTGGTATGTCATGGGTAGTAAACTAATTCCATTTGAGATTTTTTTCTCCTTGCTAGTCAGATATTGGACATGCATATCAAACTTTGAATTTCAAGAGTTGCATCTGTGTTGGGTCTTCTTAATTAAACACATCTACGTGATTATCGAGTGCCTTCTACACAGGTATGCTTTTAGCGAGATTTTAGCAAACATACACCATCTCTCTGCTGTCTGTAGTGCTTTTTCTCTTTAAGTTGAAGATTACTATGGGACATGTTACAACAGAATCTCCTTCCCTGATATTGATGAGAGTAATTGGATCTCAGAAGGGTAGAGGTCAGGGGTTTTACTTAACCATAACAAATATGGAGTTGCAATTATCCCAACAAGCCACAGGACTAGAGTAGCAATTAAGCTTTTGACCACAGAGATCTGTGTTGTTTATGATTATGCGTTAAATTTAGCTAAACTTTATACATTTGCTTATATCTTTTTCTCCAGTTTTATAATACGCCAAATGACAAGGAAACATTAATTTACTCTCAGTATTATGCAAGTGCAGGTTGGAATTTGAGAGTAAGTGCCTTTTTAAATTTTGTACCCTCATGCTTGACTTATATCACTCAAGTTTTAATGCTATACATGACTCTATACAGGTGGTTCAGCTTCAGCTATCAAGTCAAATATCCTCTCATATATCAGAGAACTACTTTTTCTCATCACCTCTCTTACCTTTTGAAAGCCTTAGCAAAGTTGAGTACTTAACATTGCAACTCGAGAAACTTATGGTCAAGTTCAGGGTAGATGGAAGTATTTTCCAATGATTACAGGAACTCAGTGACTATTTCAAAACTTTAAAACATCAGTTTCCACTTCTGCTCTTTAACAGTCACTGTTCTACTTTTCCATCAATAGGATTAAACATTTTTTTTAGAAAATATTTATTGTACCAAAATGTCAGTTTCTGATTTCCCAAATACTTCTACCTCCTATTCCCTTTGTCCTAAGCTAATATTGTAATAATTTGTATAACCATGATGCCACCACATCACAAAGGCTGCTACCATACTGTCCTGTGTCCTTCTGTGTTAGTTTCCTAAAGCCACAGTAACAGGCAACTATAAATCAGACATTCTTCAGGAATGGGGAGGCAGAGGAATCAAAGCAGGAGAGGGAAGAGCATAAGGGACTATGGTGACGGTGCACAGGTGAATTGGTGGTGGGAATTTTACAGGTACTATGCCTGAGATGAGAAAACAAACATTGTACAAAAATGAACAGTGATGTAAAACATATTAATTAATTATAAAAATAAAAATTTATTCTATCTGATTTCTGGAGGTGGAAAAGGTCAGCATGGCCATGTTCCTTTTGATATGCTGGATAAGATCCTCCCTTATCTCCTCCAGCTTCTGGTGATGGTTGCTAATCCCTACTGTTCCTCAGTTTGCAACTACATCACCAGATCTCTGCTTCCCTTGGAAATACTCTTCAACAAATGGTATCAGGGAAACTAGATACCCACATGCAATAGAATGAACCTAGACTACTCTCTCACACCACACAAAAAATTAACTCAAAGTGAATTAAAAATTTGAAAACACTCTGAGGCACTGGCTTCAGGGATATCTTTGGGTATGCAGCTACAAGGGGAAGGTAAACAAAAGTTCAAAATTAACAAATGGGGCTATGTCAAGCTAAGCAACTTCTGCACAGCAGAAGAAACTGCTACTAAAACAAAAAGACACTTTTGGAGAAAATATTTGCATACTATACATCCAAGATCTACAAAGAACTCATGCCACACAACAGAAAAGAAAACAGAATAATAAAAAATGGGCACAAGTGCTAAACACTTCTGTAAAGAAGAAACACAGGTGGCTAACAGTCATATGAAAAAGTGCTCATCAACACATCATCGGTAAATGCAAACCAAACCGCAGTGAGAATGTATGTGAGACTAGCCCCTGCCAAAAAGACCTGGGAAAACAAGTGCTGGTGGGGATGGTGGAGAAACTTAGAACTCTTGTACACTCTTGGTGGGAATATAGATTAGCTCAGCCCTATGGAAAGCAGTAGAGAGGTTCAAAAAATATTAAAAATAGGTCTGCATTTGATCCAACAATTCTCCTAGGTTTCTATCTGACGAATATAAAAGCACTAATCATAACAGACATACTCTCTTTTATGTTCGCTTTAGCACTATTTTACAATAACCAGACTAGGGTCACAAACTAAATGCCCAAAGACAGATAAACAGATAATGAAGGTGTATTATATATGCACAATGGAGTACTACTCGGCATAATAAAAGGTATTTTTTATATTTTGGATCAACTTACATGGTCAGTAAAAGTATATTTGGCTACCTTATCCTACAAATAATAAAATACTTTAGAATAAAGTAATTTTAATAGGTATGATAACTTAAAATATACATTTTAACCTTTATAACTGCCATATGTAAAGTTAAAAATACAAAGCTAATCAGGAGAAATCTCACACTTTACAAAAAAATGTTTAATATACACTATATTTTACAATAACAAAAAGAAAATATTAAAATTGCATATAGCTCATTAGGATTATGGACCAAATATAATAACAGATAATTTATAGTGGGAAGTAGAACTGGATTCTCAATATATAAAAAGATATTAGACTTATTGTTAACCAAGAAAATGAGAATTAAAATAAAATGAAATATATTTTGCTCATCTGATTCCCAATTAGAAAAATATGCACATAATATATGATTTCAGGGATGCCTTAACTATTCTCAGTGACTGGATCTCTTCCTCCTAATTTGTACTTCAATTGATCCTGATTATTTACATTGCACTATTATTGAAGTAGCAACTTTATAAGGCATGCTATAATAATTATCTGTCTTCTCCAATAGTTTTCAGTGTTTAGCATAATATCTAGTCTATGGAAAATACTCACTAAATATGTGTTTGAATGAATTAAAAAAAATTTTGATGCATACTTGCATGTATTCTTGCCAGGAGGAAAAATTACTATAACCATTATTTTAAAAAATAATTTGGAAATATTTGCTAAAATCATAATGAACCATTTAATCAAGCTGCTTCATTTCTTTAATATGTATTCTACAGAACTACTGTTATAGAGAAAATATGATGCCAAATTCATATGTAAATTACAATTATGTCTTGTAATATGTGCAGAAAGAAAGCCCGGAAGTGATAAATATTCACTGGTAAAATAAATGATAGAATTTCCACAATATAGTTACTGTTAAGCAGTAGAAATAATGTAGTAAATGTGAATATATTTACATGGAAAGCTCTTCAAAACTCGCTATTAACTGTTAAATAAAACAACAAAAGTAAAAGCAGAAGAAAAACAGTATGGTCATAGTATATAAAATCAGTGTAAAACAAAAATAATTATTTTTCTATTCATATTCCAATAATAGTGTCAAAAGAATGAGTAAAGTGTAGGTAAATTAGATCAAAATGGCAAAATGATCTTGAGCTGTAGCTTCTTTCTCCATTGTCAAGTTTCCTGAAATGAAAAGAAAAACATTTAATAGTGAATGAGTTCCAAATGACACTCAAATATGAAATAAACATTTTTATTGGAAGAAAAACTACCAGTAGTTTCTAAAAGATAAGAAACATATTCAAAAATACTATAGCAGGAATTCACAGAAAAGACTGATCGAAACTTTAAAACAGAAATATGGAGGTAGAACACCACACTGATTGAACAGGTGATGGATTTGAGCAAGCCATGCCAAACTCATACTGACTTCACTCAATATAGTGCAGAAGAGATGCCAGACCCAACTCCACTCACAACATGTAAGTAGATGTCAGGATGTGCTCTGGAGTCAGAGAAGCAGGGTAGTGGTGCATGTTAGCTTTCCCTTGTTCAGAGCATGTGCACTGGCCAGGCAGAAACTTACATCTCTCCTTCAGTCACTAACCATGGAGTGAACACTTATAAGGAGCTAATCATAAATTCATGGATGAACACCATACTTTAAGATAACAAATATTTGAGAAAATCTCAGCAGTCTTGTTTGGAATTTTTGTCAGAATTGACAAATTCTGAAAATGCAAAGAAACAAAAATTTAGTCAAAATACTTTTGTTAATCAATACAATGGAAAGCTTAATTCCTGTTCTTAAAGATAACTATAAAGATCTAGAAATCAAAAAGAGTAGTGCTGGTATAAAGTTAGATCAATGAAGGAGAACACAAAATATAGATTAGATTCAACAAGTTTTATCAATTGGTTTTTGAAAGATGTGTCAAAGCAATTGAGAAAAGAATATTCTTTCAACACGCTATGGTGTAACAATGGATATTCATATATAAAAATTAACTCAAAATAGAGGGTAGATATAAATGAAAGTCTAAAATTATAAAAGTAATTCCACTTATATCACACCAAAAATACTCAAATACCTAAGGATTTATATGGTAAAAACTTCCCATCTTTCCTGAAGGATATAGAACAAAAAATAGATGAAGATAGTTTATACTCATGGATGATTATAAAATTGTTTGATAACAAAAATGAGAACCCATAAAGTACCAGAAATTGTGATTGTTCCTAAAAAACAAAGCAGTAACTATATCAAATGGACTGTAGAAATTGCAGCAAAATGCAGGTGCAGTGATCTATTGCAAAATATAGAAGCAAAACTTAAGATGCTCCACACCAGGATTGTGTTAACCAGAGGGAGAAGGAGCTCAGAAGTAACCGGTGAGGCCATTAAATGTCCATTAAATGCTGCTTAAGTAAGCATGTGTGAATGTCACTGCAAATGTCTCCTTTTAAGCCATGGGGTGTTATTTAACTTATTTTCTAGAGCTCATATACCCCTGGTACCCAAACTGCACAAGGACACTAGAGAGTAACAAATTGTAGACCAATCTCACCTATGAGCTAAGATTCAAAAACATGAAAAATAAAAGAGTCAGTGTAAAAGTTTATTAAAAGAATATAACTTCATAATCACAAATAAATAAGGTTTAGAACAACTAGCATTATTTGATAAAAAGATGAAACAAGGGCCTCCCTGGTGGTGCAAGGGTTAACCACTGCACTATGAAGCATCCACAGCCACTGCAGCACAATTTAGATCCCTGTCCAAGGAGGGGACCCACATGGCACAGCAGATCTCTCCTTCAGTCACTAACCATGGAGTGAACACTTATAAGGAGCTTCATAAATTCAAGGACGAACACCATACTTTAAGATTTTTACCTTTGTCTCACCTGATGCTCCCCTCAGCAGTGTATTTTGGTCATTCTACCTGTTCTGTTCTCTGCTCTGTCTCTGGTGAATCCTCTTACCCACCCACACCTCTGACCTACATCCCAGTTCCTGTATGCATAAATAATTAAATAAATAAATCTTTAAGAAAAAAGATGAAACAATATGTTAAAAATGTGAGAATTAAATATAAAAATATATAATTTTTTTAAATCTGTACATCATTTTCAAATTTTAGCACAAATTTATGGTTGAAATTATTTAAAATCCAAAAGTAGGAGTAGATGTCTTTATCTTCATTGAAAACATGTTTCTCCAATATATATAAATATATAAACAAGCTTCAGGAAACATTCTATACTTTGAAATTTTGGATGCCTTCTCTGTAAAATTAGAAACGAGACTACAATGTCTAGCTATGTTAGACTCTTTAATAATGTACTGAATATTGAATAGAAATAATGCAGTAAGGAAGGAATGACTATGAAGAAGGGAGACAGAGGCAAAGCTCTTATTCATGCGTGATATTATCATCTTCCTAGAAAAGATTAGTAATAGCTTACACAGTATTAAAACTAACATAAAAAACAAGCTGCCAGATACAATTAACCATGAAGTAATTAATAGCTTTCCATTCCATTAGAAAATGGAAGAAAAAATATTCTATTAAGAAAGGTAAAAATTCTATTAAGAAAGAAAGGGAAGGAGAGCAGAAGGGAGGGGGAAAATGAAAAGAGATGTGTGGATGAAGGGAAGAAAAACACCCAGCAAAGTACCAAACAAATCTGTGTAAGAAAGTAGAGAAGAAGGTAATCAAATTCTACTAAAGAGCATAACAGAAAATGGGGGGAAATGAAAAGATAAACTGAATGTGTGAATATTCTGTTTTTATGTCAACATTGTAAAGACATCAATTTCCCCAAAAATGTTGTCTAGAAATTCAATTCAATAACAGTCAAGATCCCAAAAGGAATTTTGTTATAAATTGACAGTGTGATTCTAAAAGTTACCTGAAATAGTAATTGTGTAAAATTGAAGATAATTTTTCAATAAATGAAAGATAGGTCACTTGTAAGGGAGCTGGGAAATATTGTTCCCAGAGATAAATTGCAGGGATATATATGAGAGCAGACAGGCAAATGTCCGGTGCAGTCTTTTATCCTCTTAATAAAATATCTCTTTGAGTTTGCACTGAAATTGCTTCATTCACAAGAATAAAATATATGAAGCAGGGAGAATGAAAATTTGATCTCCAGCCAGACTCTCTTGTACAGTGATTCAGGATCTTCAATATTATATTCTGACTGGTGGCTAAAATAACCTTTCTTTTAGAGATATTTTCCCCAAATCTAACCTAACTTCCTGAGAAGTAGAATAGATAAATCTAGGGATTAACTATTTAATTAATTTTGATCCACAAGGTACTATTGTCTCAACAATCAGTGTCCTCTGAAATATGGTGTTGAATTCACAATTTTTAATGGATAAATTTCATTTCTGAGTCAACAACTTATTTTAAGCTAAAGAGTTAATTAGCGAACATTTAGAAACATGATCTCCTTAATATATCCCTCCTAAGAACTGTTTTATCTGAAGTCTCCTTTAAGACATTCACCTATAAAATGCAAATATATTTTTGATGAAATCCTGATGCAATATATCATCCACCACCCCTTTTATAACATCAAAAATATACTCTGTTAAAAAGACTTTTTCATTTATTGCTTATTTAATTTTTGCTAATTAAAAAATACCTATATTGCTTAAAAATAAGAACAAGCTATATCAATATTTTTTAGAAAATGGTCCAATAAGCAGAAGACCCATGTAGGGTCTTTGATGACACTATATATAATCAGAATGACGTCAGGAAAAATGGTGGAGTAAGAAACTCCAAAGTCTGTGCACTCATAAAAGCAACCAAAAAAATATCTGACAACATCTATTAGAATCAACTTCCATAGAACCCAAAACTAACAAAAATCTGACTACAACTAAGAGAGTACTTATTCTAGAAAAGTGACTGAATTTCAAGTTTGTGACATTATAATGTACAGTAGTCCCACCTCTTGCCTACTAGCTCAGTCCATCTTAACTGCAGCTTTGAAATCAGTAGCTTGAATTCCAGATATCAGTCTTGAGGGAACATAATGGACCTGGTTTACAATGACTTGTAATTGTGTTGACCTGTCTGATGGTTCCAGGGATGACTGGTTCATAAAGATTGACATTATTTGTGCTAATGCAGAACTCTCTCTGTGTGCTAAAGCTGCTTATCTAAGAGACTTTTGTCAAAAAACATTTACATTGCCATAGTCTTCAAAATGTCTGGGAGTTCCCTTTCTCCAGTATACAGTTGTCATTGTCAACGGTTATAGGTCCTGATTATCCGTTGAAGATTTTTTTGGTGTAGATTAAAAAATACTCATCTTGCTGGCAATTCACTTGGATATCTAAAAACTTCTCTGTGGGCCAGATTTCTCTGTTTGCAGGTCATTTTCAATAATTATAGCTACTTTCATCCTATATTTAAGCACTATCATCTAACCTGTATTATTTTGGGATTCCACCATCCCTGTTGCTGCCAGAGAGTTCTTTTCTTTCACAGATTTACTTACCATCAACTTTTGTGTATGGAAGACAACCCCTAAATGATGCTAGTGCCTCTAAATGATGTTAGCGCACCTTGAGTGTTTACTCCTTATTACTTTGGTAAATGGTGTATTATCCTTCCCACACATGGTACATAGTCAGCTTGTGGGTTTTCAGACTTTATATAAACACCCTTTAGCACTGCTACTTTTATGAGCTTTCTTATTTTCTCCTTTATCATCTGCCATGGAGAGTCTAGCTTTTATGCCTTATATAGTATATATGGGGTAGCAGACTTTTAAACTATCTAAAGTCATTCTGGTAGCATGTTAATTAGGACAGTCTTCTCGGGTCTTGGTAGGTCATTTATTCATGTGTCATGGGGTAGGGTTTTCATATTAATATCCGTAAATTCATTGCCCAACTTAATGCCCATCTCCATTATTAACTCAGCACTTTTGGTGTCAATCATGTTAGTATATGCTGCTTGGCCATGTAGTTTACTTGCTGAGTATCCTTTCCACCCTTAGCTGAACCTGAACTTCCCTTCAGTGATTTTTTTGCTGAGGCCTAATTCTAAATATGTCTAGTGACCAGGAGGAGCATTATGAATAGGTTCCAAGAAAAGCACTTTTTAATTTTAGGCCTTAACCTTTGCAGTCTTTAGTCATGGGAGTGAAGCATTAATTGTTAATCAGGAATAATGGCACACTACTAGTGAGGGAAAACAGACAGCTCTGGGTGTTTTGGAGTTTCAGGGTGCTGAAATGCGTAAACATTGATTACTCAATCCCTAGTCTTGGAAACCTAGCCTTAGGGTTCCACTGTTTTTCAATTAGAGATTTGATTTTGGTGTAAGGGATTCTTCAGAATTAATATTTCAAATATATCTGCTGCTTCACTACTTAAAATTAAGGTTTAGCTCCACACTCACCTTTGTTTTTTTAACCAATAAATGTCTCTTTAGGAGTTGCCAAGTAGACCCTCTCAATTTAGCACTTTGTCTTAACTTGTTAATATACCTTAGCATCCATTGCCTTTCCCCTCGGCATCGGTAGCACCTACCAAGTGGCATCCCTCCTCATAGTCCTTATACTTACTACTTATTTTGTAGTTAATAAATTGTTGAGATACTATACCAGCAAGTGTGTCCATTAACTGTTACACATCCTAGTTCACTATCACAACAATTTTAAAATTAGGTTTTGATTTTTAGAGTAGTATTAGTTTCATGACAAAAATGAGTGAAAGGACAGAGATTTCCCAAATATCCCCCATAGGCATATGTAGTTCTCCCTTGGCATCACACCCCATCAGACTGACACATTTGTTGCAATTTGTAAACCCACATTGACAATTGTCACTCAAAGCCCAAACTTCACTTTCCAACTCATTATTGGTGTCATACATTCAATGGTACTGAACTAAAAAACAGTGACTTGTATCCACCATTATTTTATCAGATGTAGTAATTTCACTGCTTTATATATACCCTGTACTCTCCCTGTTCATTCCTCCCTGCCCCATTCCTTAAAAACATTAATCATTTTTACTATCTGTATAGATTTTGCCTTATCCTGAAAATCATATCATGCATGTAGCAATGGTATCTTTCAGGCATTAATACATGTTTGTTTTTCCCCATATTTATTCATGGCTTGATGGTTCTTTTTTTTTTCTTTTAATTGAGGTAACATTGGTTCATATTTTTGTTTGTGGTTTAGAGGTGTAGGATCTCCCTCTTCAGATGTTGTTACCACACAACACCTGTCACCTAAACACCCATAGTCCTCCACCGTAGTCCACTGAGCTCTCTCCCCACTTGGTTCTCCCTCCCCCCTATGGTCTGGATATGCTACGGTGTATTTACTGATTCACTTACTGAAAGTCACCTTGGTCACTTCCAGAAATATTCTAATAATTGTGTGCTTCAAACACACTAGAAGCTATTATTGTTGCACCTATCACAAAGAAAGACCTGCTGGCAACAAACATCTTAGGTTGATGAGTTTGGAAAACAGACTTCGAGATGATTTTTGTGCAACAGGATTATTGGGTAGTCCTCTCAAGAACAACACCTGCAAAGAAGAAAAATTGAGCATGGAAGGAAGTTGAGCTGTAATGTAGCTGTGGAAGTACAGAGAACTTGACTGATCCCTCTAGAGCTGGAATGTCCTCTTAAAATCAGTTATTCTATGATCCGGCAATTCCACTTTTGGCCATATACCCAAGGGAAATGAAAATAGGATATTGAAAAAAAATCAGCTCTCTCATGCTTATTGCAGCATTATTCAACAGCCAGTATGAGAATAACCTAAATGTTCACCAACATGAATAAAATGTAGTATATAAAGAAATATCTTTCAGCTATTAACAAGAAGGAAATCCTGTCTTTGCAACAACATGAATGGAACTTGAGATGATAAAAGTCAGAATTACAAAGACTGAAATATCACTTATGTATAGAATTTAAAAAACTGAACTCAGTTCTAAAAACCTGAATTGAAGACTAAAACGGTGGTTGCCAAAGTCTTAGGAATGGGAGAATTAGAGACATTTTGGTCAAAGGTTACAAACTTGCAGTTAGAAGATGATTAGGTTATGGAGCTCTGAGTAACAATATAGTGATATATCTTCAAAGTTGCTAAGAGAAAAATTTTCAATGTTATAACCATAAAAGGAAAATGCAATTATTTAGCATGATAGAGGTGTTAGCTAATCCTAAAATGGTAATCATATTGTAATTTATAAATTATGTAAATTAACATTGTACAGTTTAAACTTACACATTATGTCCGTTATAGCTCAATAAAAAATTAATGAAAAAATTTAAATATGTAATTATAATTAAGCAAAAGACAATCTGCACCAAAATGGGAATGACCTCAGGAACTACCCCTCCCTAAGGTGGTCAGTTGTTTGATTTGTTTGCTTTTCTCCACCAGCCTTCTCTTTTTGTTCTACATCCTTTATTATTTTTTTTAAAGATTTATTTATTCACATAAGAACTGGGGTACAGAGGTGTGTGTGGTGGGGTGAGAGGACTCACCAGAGACATAGTGGAGAACACAACAGGCAGACTGACTGAAATGCACTGCTGAGGGGAGCAGCGATTGACACAGGAGAGGTCTGCTACGCCCTGTGGGTCATCTCCCTCGCTGGGGATAGAACTTGTGCTGCAGTTCCTGTGGACTCTTCATAGTGCAGTGCTTAACCCCTTGCACCACCAGGCAGGCCCCAACATCCTACATCTTTTAATAGCTAGCTAACCAATTTCCTTTATGATTAAAGGGAACTAAAATATTTTAAGATTAACTTCAAAAAAAAGAAGTTTATCTCTTGTCACTAATTGGGTCCTGTTTGATAAAGTAATTAATATAAAACTGAATAATAAACACAAATCTGGTGAAGACGAGATAAAATCAATACAAGCCTGGGTTATAGTTTATTTTCAGATTCACAGAAAATTTAAAATTTGCCATTCTGGTCAAGCTGATGAACATAGTTTTAGGCCTCTAGAAATGAAATTGCTGTAGGAGGGCCTTCCAGGTGGTTCAGTGGGTTGAGACCCTCACTGTGAACATCCGCAGCACAATAGCGCAAGTTGATGCCAGGGAGTGTATTTCAGTCAGTCTGACTGTTCTGCTCCCCACTCTGTCTCTGGTGAATCCTCTCACCTCCCGCGACTCTGGCTTATACCACAGCTCTTATATGCATAAATAAATAAATCTTTTTAAAAAAGAAATGAAACTGCTGTGAACATTTATCTACAGATTTTATGTAAATATACATTTCCTTTACTCTGGGGTAAATGCACATTTGTCATGTATATTATGGTGATTACATGATTAGTTCTAGAAGA
Source organism: Galemys pyrenaicus (assembly GCA_019455555.1). Taxonomy (NCBI): domain Eukaryota; kingdom Metazoa; phylum Chordata; class Mammalia; order Eulipotyphla; family Talpidae; genus Galemys; species Galemys pyrenaicus. The sequence continues at coordinate 3,070,774 of JAGFMF010011457.1, read as the reverse complement.
AACTGACCAACTTCAACGTATCCAAGTGGTTAAAACTAAAAATACTAAAATCACTAAAATATTGGTAAAGATGCAGAGATTAATTAACAATACATGACCTTGGGAATGTAAAAGGGGCAGCCATTCTGGAAAATACTTTGGCCAGATTTTTTAAACTTTAAAAATTACCTGAAACTAACTTTATATGGGGTCTGTGTTTTGCACCGCTTGTATTACGGACCTTACTATTCTGTCACTGTCTCCTCTTCACAATCCAGCTGAATGAGGGATGACCTACTAGCCACCCCTGACACGTTTCCAACAATGCTGACATGAGAGAGAGGAAATTGCTTGCAGTGTGGATGTACATTAACAAAGCAGTTTCTCACAGATGTGTTGGAGGAATCTTTATAAATTACAGGATCTATTGTAAATATACAACAGAAGAAAATCCTAAACCTTGTGAAACATGGAATATTCACTATAAGATGCTTTTGTGGCATAATGTTAGTGTGCATTTGAAAATGGTTGTAAGTCACAAAAAGAAAATGCTTTGCATCTGATAAAACAGAGAGGTTATTAATGGAGACCGAAGAATAGAGAAAACAGCTGCTAAGGGAAGGCACTGAAAAATTCTTTAAACTTATTTTACCTACATTTTTCAACTTGAATCCTGTGGTAAAATGTGATTTGCTAAATGCGAATCCCCTAATATATAAAAATAATAGTCTCTTTGTCAATGAAGACATGTTAGGAGAAGAGATAGAGGTAGTGTCCTTTTTTAAATATCCTTTAAAATTGCGTTTGGTTTGCTGCTTTAATAAAGTTACCCTTATGTCAAAAATAAATAAATAAAAGTAATCAAAAGTTATCATATGATAGGTTTATGAATTTAAGTCAGTTTTATTGCAATGATTATTATAATTGTGCAATATGCATTTTAGCTAATAATAAGAATAGATGTAAACTTAGTTGCTTACCCTAATAACACAGATGGAGATATAAAGATATAAAGATAATAATATCTTTAAAGGTAAAAATAAGTATGTAAAGGCTTGTACTGGTCTTCTGATATTCTCTTCCAAATTATTTCTTCAGATATGTTGTCCATTATTAGTTGGGTTGTTTGCTTTTTTATTATTAAGTTGCATAAGTTTTTTTTAATATATCTTAGATACAAGGTCACACTCTTCCTCCCATCACAATTGAGCAATTTGAGAACTAGTGCAGATAAAACCAGAAAAGATGAGTACTAACAAAATGTTATGGTCAAAGCCCACACCTCCAGAAACCTAATGTTTGTTGCTAAATTAATCCAGTCTCCTTTTATCTATGACTGTTATCCTAAAATTTACTTTTAGCTAATACTTATTTACTTTCTAATTTGAGAATTCAATCATCACTAACTCCAGAAAGCTCTGATTAATACCTAACTGGATTAATTTCCTTTGCCATTTACTCTCCTAACACCTTATATTTTTCTAAGTATAAGTTATCACCTTATGATTACTGGTTCAATGTTTAACTTTCCTATAAAAATTCAATATCAATAAGGAGTGGTTATCACATGTACATATCTCATAGTTGTACTCTTAGTCTCAATATAGGATTTTCCACATAGAAAGTTTTCAAATGTAATTCTCTGAAATCAAAGATATTTCCATTTAAAATAGAAAAAAAGAAAAAGACAAAAATAGCATTTCTCTTTTCTTAATCTAATTATCCTTTAACCCTCAATAATTAATGTTGTTAATTTCATCAACCAGGATGGTTTATTCAGAGTAGCCTACACTCCTTGACCTTTCTGTGATGTTAACTTAGAACGGAATTAAATGCATAAGCTCTTCTTCCTATTTTAACCCATTTCTGGCTTAAGATTCAGTTTTATTCCTCTTCCTCCTAAGAAGAGGAAAAACAATAAAGGAGGATTTTTTTCTAACTTCGGAGGAAGATAAACTGTATTTCTAAACTTATCCCTTTAAGTCAATGTATACAACCTTAGATAATTTAAAATATTTTGATCCTTCACAATCATTACTATTAAAATGTATGTAATTATAAAATTTTCCTTGAGTTAAAGTAGTTAAATGGTATAAACTTGCAGTTATAAAATAAAGTAAGTACTGGGAGTATAATGTATATCATAATAATTGCAGTGCTATTATATATTTGAAGGAATATATGCATGTAATTAATATAATAGAAAAGAATATTGGAAAAGAGTGAAAAATCCAAAAAAGAGATATTTCTTGGTGATAAGTCCCATCTCACTAACCCCCAACATCAACATTCTACATAACTGATAGAAAAAATAACAGAAAACTCATGGACAAATAGTTTGAATTAGTTCAAAATAAAAATGATATAAATCAGAGAACAATAAAAAAGATAGTCTGTAAAATTTTTGAAGAGATATAGTATTAAATGAACTCAAGAAAAAAATTCTGAATATGTAAAAAGATTGACATTAAATTCATAAACAAAATCACTCCTTCCAAAAGACCACTAGATGGCTTTATATACAAGTTTGAGCAAATTTTCAAAGACAAATAACCCTAAGCTATGCAAACTCTTTCTGAGAATTTCATTATAATGACATACTGCAATGTATTCATATACAGGTCCCATTCTACACTTGCAAATGAATTATTTTACACTAATCCACAAATATACACTGGGCCCTGTACATTAGTATACATAGGATCAATGTTTTTCATCACAAAACCAAATAAAATGTCCAAATTGAAAAATGTATGAATACTTTGTAATCTGCTTCATTTTTACAGAACTATGATAAAACAGTGAAAATAGACTATATGGACGAATATTTAAATGTAATATTAGGAAATTAAAAGCACTCTGATATACAGTAAGATCTATTAATGTTTCACACAGTCAGATAATCACATATGTTGGTTAAATGAAATATGTATGTATGAACATCTTAAATAATGTATGGATGTGGAAGTCCTCTTCGATAATATGTTTGCCACTACTAGAAAAGAATGCTGTGTTCACTAAGGGGTCCACAAAGAGATACAAGTGTGTTATTAACCCCTATGACATGTCATGGGTACAAATATATCTCTGAGACATAGGCTATATGAATCTTTTTTTTAAAGTACCTAATTCATTGACTTTTTTTTATTTAAATGTATTAAATATATTTGACATCAGTTGTAGTCCCCAGAAAATTCCCACCACCATTTCACCCATGCACTGTCACCTCAGTCCCTTATATTCCTTCTACTTTCATCCCGGTCCCTCCCACCCCACCCCAGAAGATTCATTTGGTATGAATCTTAATCTTTAAATACATCACCCAATTCTCAAAATGTTGATAAAAATTTGCACTCCCCACATAAGTAAAATAATACTTGAAACTATTATTGACAGAGTTCTTGAAACATTTTCTAAATCTGAAGACTATGTAGTATTAATTTTGCTTCCTTTAATTGAAGGAAGATTGAATATCTTTTCACAGATTAATTGGTCACTTGGGTTGTTTCTCCTAAGATTTACCTTTTAATAATTTGTGTGTATGTGTGAGTGTGTCTCTGTGTATACTAAGGATTATTTTGCTCACCATGCATTTCAAATTCCTTCTCGTATGCAAAGGCTAGGAAGTCAAAAGCAACAATTTCTAGACAACTTTGACCTGATGGTTTTCCCTGTCTTACAGGATGTGACAGACATATTCATACTACACTTTGATATGGAAATGAGTCATATGAAAGAGAAAGGCAGTGTGGGGACATCATTTTGCTTATGTTGATTTTGACAAGGTACCAAGGTTTTGAGGTGAAGCACCAAGTATTTCTAATTTTGTCCATAAACTGCTTACGTATATGTTTTATGCATCTCTGGGAATTCTCCAGTTATTTTTCTATTATTTACTTCTTAATCACTTCAGCTCTTTACCCATCTATATGTACTACCATGTAGCTTCTCAGATGACAAAGTTCATTTGAGGTATCAAGGTATCAAGTTCATACTGAGTACCACAGTATACAGATATGTATCTGTATATGGCTATTTAAAGCTGTAATTAAAATGTATATTTTTCTACATTAATTGCAAGTATTCTAGAAGATCTTAATATTTTAGTGCTCAACTTCAGTGTAAAATAAGCTTCACACAACCCAGTCATATGTAAGAACAATCATGTATTCGTATCCTGGCAGATTCTCTGCAGCTAGGCTGAGGGGACTTCACAGTAGGTTGTTTGTTGGAAGAAGAGGAGGAAGAATTGGGCAATTCTGCTGCATGTGTGTTGATTTGAAGTGCAGATAAATGTGGCAGCAACTCAAGTTTCTGCTAATTACTGTCTCATATGTTAGTTCAACTTTATAGCAAGGTTCTTTGAAAAAAAGTTTTAGAACAGTAGTTGGTAAATCTTGAAAAATCAAAGGATAATGAGGGAGGATAATGAGAGGAAGGTAGAGGGGAAGGGTGGAGAGCAAAGAGGAGGGGGAGCACAATGGATTGCAGTAGAGGGCTATCGTGCATTGATATGTGTGTGGTATGGTGACATATATCTGCAGAGGTGTAATCCTACAGATCTCAATCATGCACAGTGCTTTGTCCCAATGTTATCTAAATTAAAAATAAAATATTCTTTAGAATTGAAAAAAAAATGCTCTAGGGCCAGCACATTTTTCCTATAATCTCAGAAAACCTCAAAAGTTCTTCAAATCCAGATATACCACCACATACCTCAAAATATTTGCCTTCTAGCTCTTTGCACTTTGATTTTAATATTTATCAGTTTTATCATCAAAGTTTATCCTTAATCTACTAACCCATATAATCATCTTTTAACACTAAAATTTCAAAATAATATATCTAAATATTGAAATATTTCATGGTGGCCCACATAGATTACCCTCTGGAATTAAACAGATGGTTTACTTATCCCTCCATTTTTTGGCTAGATGAAACATACTATCATCACTAACTGATGAAATTAAACATATCTTGATAGATACTTTCACTTTTTATATGTAGATTCAATAATTACTCAGAGCAATAGTAATAGGTGAGTGGGGCATGTCACCATTGACTTAATTGGCAAATACTAGCATTAAGACATCAAGAGCATAGAAACACATTACATCAAAATAAAAATTCCAACTTATTCTATCCTTGCACAAGCATAAAATGATGCATAAAGACCTGTGATTTCAAGACTATAGAATATATATGATTATCGGTTCATGGATGACAAGGTAGTTTTCCAATTCTTTCCAAAAGATTGGTCTTTGTTACATGATAATGATGAGTTCAGTGACTGGGTTGCCAGGTGCTTTAAGACAAAAATAGCTATTCTTGTCATGCAAAATAAATTAGCTTTTGTGCATTGTGAAAAACAGCTGTATGCTATCAGACCTGATTGGGGATTGTTTTAACTATTTTGTTGGAAACATTTGCAAGAATTCATTTTATCATCTGTGACATCTGCTATTATAAGAAGTGGCATCTGGTTCCAAGATCACTGGTCTGGTGTAATTACATAAAAATGATAGTTCTTTTTCATGTATTTAGTATTGGTGAGTTGTGATGTTGGAGATCTGACATACTTTTAAATATATATCTTCAAAACTCATGAGTACAAAATCATCTAAGCATTTTTAAACTTTATGTTTATAATTGTTTTCTACTAGGAGCTGGGCTGAACAATGTTTTAAAAGAGAAATTATCTTCATGGTGTAGAATCACAAAAGGAATTTCTTGGAAAAGTTCCCAGTTGTGAACAAATACCAAGAAAAAAATTCAAATCGCCAAAACTAACATAATCACCACTATAAGGAGTGTTATCGCTCCTAAAATCATACCACATATATTTGACTTTGCATACACCTGAAATAAACTTTTATTTTACCAATTCAGAAATAGATACTTTAAAAAATAACTACACTAAATATGGTTTCAATTTCTGAAGACAAGGTCAATATCTAAAGACAAGGACCTCTCACAGAATTCTTCTGCCTTTTGGTAGCAGTCATAATCTTACAGAAAAGAGAATTGAACACAAGCAAGTAGGAAGTTAATGATCTCATACTATGTCCAGAGGTGGGGCAGTTTCGAGGTTTACCATTTCAGCTGTTCTAGGACACCACCAGATAACACTCACTTCATTTATTAAATCACTCATATAGTCACCCAACACATATGTACTAAGCACTTGTTATATATCAGGCTTATTTCCGAACACTTGATTTATATCAGTGAATAAAACACTGCCTTATAGAAATTACATTCCCAGTGTAGTATTTAAATAGTATACAATACTATTTAAAACTAGTTTAGTATGTTAGAAATTAATAAGAATTATGGGAGTAAAAGAAGCACAGAAAAAGAATAGAGGATACTGTGTGTGCAATTTTAAATAAAGTGAACAACCTTTGTGGAGGTAGCACTTGGACAGATTCTTCAAGGATATAAAGAGGCAGGTACTGGGGGTAAACATCTGTTTCCAGGAAAATACTAATGCAAAAATCCCAAGAGAGGATTGGGCCTGACAAATTAGAAGAAACCTAAAGATGGCAGAGAAGCTATAATAAAGTGAGCATGGTAGGTTTGAAAGGGAATTTACAGAGGGAATCAAGACTTCATAGAACAGTGTTAACTGCATGGATTAACTTAAACTGTTATGCAACTGCCAACTTTTAATTACAGGAATGGCATAAAATGATTTACTATTCTATGCAAAGGTTATATATATGCAGAGCTACATTAGAGGCAGAACTGCAGTTATCCAGCAAAAATGATAGAAACTCACAGCAAGGAACTACTGTTAAAGGAACTAGTCAGTGAAATCTGGGTGAATGTTTGATGTAGAGACAAAAATCTTCTTAAATATGTTTTAGAGAACCAGAGAAATCTAGATCGATATGGGTTTTATGTTTTTATTTTCAATGACTTTGATCACTAGCAATCACAAATAATACAAACAATTCTTAAGGAATGCATTGATTAAAATATATATATATCTTTAATTTGTTCATGAATTATTTTCCACCTAACAAAGTAAATACTATTCTTATATAAAAATACATCAACATTTATAAGATGATATAGAGGTGAATATCGAATCCACACATTTAAAGTTTAAACATATAAATAGATTAGAATTATATGAAAACTATACTTAGCTAAGCTAGTTACATTTGTATTTGCAAGTTTGGTTACCAAAAATCATGCTTTTAACTGTTTATATTTTTTATATCTTCTCATCACTTTGGATGTTTTTCATACAGATCTTCTGGGAGAAAAAAAGGTCACAAAATTTATTAAATAAAGTAAAATAACAAAAATAAAATTTTATGACATGTATTTAAATTAACAATGCACCTTCACATTCAAATTTACCTTTCACTTTCAAATTTCATATTTATACAATTTTTTTTTCCAAGAGCCACACTTTATGAGTAGCTTAATTTCTTCATTTTCCTTCCCCATCCCAATGTAACTGCAATTCTATTTCTGGTTTTGCCTTTTCTAAAAGATTTAACAGTATAAATATTTATGTTTTGCTTCTAGTAATTCCTCTTCATACAATTGATTTCTTAGAACTTTGTATGTTTTTCTTAAACTAATGAATTACTGAACCATTATTTGTTTGTGTGTATTTTCTGGAGAGTGTATCTTTAAGGGACAATTATAAATTTTCTATTTTGGATTCCTAGAATTCTTTTTCCCTGGGTTACATTCACTTGTTACCCCAAACCAAATATTACATACCTGTCACAATGTTTCATCTTAAATGCCAATTCAATATTAATACTAATACATATCAACACATCATAAATTTTCCTTTCTTTTGGGGATGTCTAACATGCCCTTCTAAGTTACTTGTTTCTGTTAACTTTTTCAGCTACATTCCACACATGTACCTGGTTTCTCTCATTCATCATTGTAAAAGTATATTGTTAAAAAAAACACTCATTGGTATTCAAACTCATAATGTTTAACACTTCCCTACCTTTTCTTGGAAACATTTTCTTTACTAAACCTGTTTTGTGCCTCTATCTCAGCCCTTTCATACTGTACTTCAAGAAGTAATTATAGCTGTGGGACCATTTATTTGAAAAGAGGGACAAAACATTGACAATTGAGATTAATAACTAATCTCAAAATAATTATGATTAGATGATGAAATAGGATACACAAAGTAAGTATAATAGGAAATAGTTATGTAAAGTAATTAATGGGACACAATTGGAGTTAAAATACATGGTTTATTTTCTTCAATTGACAATTTTTCCTTTTGGTGGTTTAAGGTTATTTTAATTACTACCTACTTAGTGGTTGTTCTACCTTCATTTCTTTTAAAGCTTCAGTTTCTAAATTACTTAATATGTAGTCAAATAATTAAGCTGGTGTCTTAAAATTATAAAATTTTCCTGAAATAATTCCTATTTTGTAAAACATTAATGTTTGATGTAATAGATATTTTATCAGGAAAGGAAACTCCATAAGGAATTATAATCAAGTCATTGGCACCTTTATGAATAAATAACATAGCTTACTTTGAGGGAAATGCTTATTTCTTCACACACTATATTACTTATCTTTTGTTTTGCCTTAATTAGCTTTTTCACAGATGAAAGCTAAACTCAAGCTTTTCTGATTTGTTCTCTCTACTGTTTCAAGAAAAGGGGTGGAAGAATGACAACTGTGACATCTTGATAAAGGAGATTTCAATATTTAACAAATTTGCATGTCATCAATAAATGCATTAGCACTTGAGCACCTGGCTTCTTAAGCAAACACTTTAATAAGCAGATGGTTCTGCCTGAGTGACCATTTTAAACACTTACTCCATTTAAGCTTTGACAATTTGCTTGAGACAGGCTTGTATTTCTCATTAATTCTGTGACATCTTTAAGACAGCTTAGCTACATACTAAAAACAATTTTCCCAAGATCTTAAAATCACATATAAAGTATACACACATAATTTAATTTGAATTCCACCAGTTATTGTTCCTCATTTATGTATCTGATATTTATGCAAATTTTTGTTTTATAATTCCAATCAGGTCACCTTTCCTGCCCCACCCTAAATCCTCCTTGTGTTTCTCATTGATTTTCCTGCTTTTGCCATGCCTTTCTTCAGTGTAGTACCGTCTACCTTTCTATCCAGACTTAATTTTGCCATCTACTTTATTGAGATTTTAAAAATATATTGAGGTAACATTGCTTTACAACATTGTGTTTGATTTAGAGGTATAGGACCACAAGGTGTGCAGGTGTACGTTGCTACTTTCCACCCACCATCCTAGCACCCACCAGCCATCCCCAGAGTCACCTGTGTTCTTTGCCACTTTGTTCTCGCCCTTCCTTTGTTTTGTTTATGTTTCAAAGATCCTTCCCACCTTAACCATTCTCTTTCTATGCTCTCCTACCATTTCACTCCTAATCACTGATTACAACCCTGAATTAAAAGAGAGGCATGAATGACTGTTCCTGGGGAGAGGGGAAAGGGAGATTTCCTATATTGTCAAAGTGCTAGCAAGAATGTAAAATACTGGTACTTTGAAAATGATTAATACAAAATAAAATGAGAGAGAGGCTGCCTTTACCTGCCCATTACTGATATGGAGCAAAAATTCCTTTGAAAATGGTAAGCCATAATTTTATAATTATATTCTTGTTTTACTACTTTGAACCTGTTTTTTTTTAGATTAATTCAAAATGAAAAATTTGACTTTCAGTATAAATTCAGAGAAGAGCATTGAAGAGTAGAGATATAGTTGCTTCATGTGAAGTGAAATTTATGTACAAGTAAAAAATACAACCTTTAAGTTAGGTCTATTATAATTTCCTTCTCATTTTGAAGATCTTACTTAAATCTGTATTTTTCTGCTAAACCCAGTATATGAATATTTGCTAATAAAAAAGTGTAAAACTGCTTCTAGGTTAACATTGTGTAATAAAATACATTATATTTTAAGAACAAGTCATTTCTCACTAAATATAAATAGAAATTCTAGACACATGGGCAAATGATTTAATCTCTGGATGGAAAAATAAAATATCATGCTTTATAATTTTTTTTTATTCTTTCTAAATGATCTTTCCACTGGATTCTTCACTGGAAGTGAAACAATTAGAATTTTCATATATGCAGAGGAGAAAAAATATTAAAAGAAGAAATGAGTAAACATTGGAGCCTACATATGCTTCAGACTAACTCAATTTTAAGTATATTAGCAGCTACCATTTGTTGAACAACTGTTCTGTACCAGTCACTATGTAACAGGGTGGTCCCCAGGAAAAGGGGAAGTTCCAGGATACCAGTCCCACCCTGAGTCGGGTGGAGCTTAGTAGGGATAAGAAGATGCTGGAAAGAGGAGAGAGGAGAAGGACAGAAGGAAGGGAGGAAGAAGGAAGCAGGATGAAGAGCAGCAAGGAGATGTGGAGCAGAGAGACATGTGAAGAAACTGCACTTGTTTTTTGGTCTTGGACTGGTTGGAACAGATGTGGGTGAGAGACCCGTGGGGATCTTAATAGTGGCAGCTGTTATCTTGATTTTGATTTTGCTCTTTTCTTCCTGGATTTGTCTGACTCTATCAGACCCTTTTCTATGGGTCTCTACTGAAAGGTCCTTTAGACTTGTGGCAGGCTTTTGGGCCTTGCTTTGGCCCAATCCTGTTTGGCTCGACTTACACCCATGAAGGGATGGGTAACTTTGGATGCTTGACTTAGTAACTATAGTCTTTGTCTTTTCTGTATTGTTCCCTAATTTTATTAAAGTTCCTTTCCATTAAAGGCCTTATATGTCTGCCTTTTGGCGGCAATGGCAGAACCCATTTAGAGAGGGCAGGTTTGGGGATTCTGGGGTGCCCCCTCCCTGCTCTGTAACAGCTATGCTAAGGGTACTTTTTTTTATTACTTCTTTTAATCCTTACAATAATCTCATGAGACTACAAAGAAGAAAATACAGGTTGAGAAATGTAGATGTTTTACTGAGTTTCCAACAGCCTTAAAATGTTATCATCAGAATACACATTCATGACTTTGTCTAGAGTTTAGAGTTCCACTGTTTATATGCCCAGAAGGATATAGAGTGAGTGCTAATGTTTTAGAGATACCATCAATTACATCCACAGAAATTTATTAGTGACTTATATTCTCGCTAACTGTATTTGAGGGGTTCTGAATCTTCACTCCCTACACTTTGTATTTTCGTGTTATATTCTGATTTTTGTTTATGACATGGTTTTTCATTTTTTTAAATGCCAATAAATATAAAGGGAAAAAATGATTGTAAGTACACCACTCACATAAATCTAGTTGACATTACAGAATGAAAGTGCAGCATGGACGCAGCTATAAAAATTGAAATAATAAAGGTACAACTTAAAAACCTGAAAGGACCCCTCCCCACCCACTTCTGAATTCATCATTCCCAAAATAACCATTTTTAAGAACTCCATATACTTCCATACAGAAAAATAATGCCATGACCATTTAAGTACATATTACTTGAACGTCTTTATTTAAGCAAATTATCTTTTGTGATGCATATTAATTTCATTTAACACTTATTTTACATTTTACAGCATTTATGATTCGACCTCATTTTTAACTGCTTTATTTTTAAATTAACTGGTTACTATATAATAAGCATTTTAGCTGAGTCCATGATTTGCTGTTAAATTAGTCCTATAGAGAATAACTTTATACATTTTCCGTGGCCAATTTAATCAAGCGAATTATCAGGAAAAATTGTTTAATCCTGAGATTACCAGGTCAGAGATGCAGATATATTAAATAGGGGCGAAATCATCTAACATTCCTATAAATACCTTTTGTGAATAACTATTACTCAAAATGTATAAGAATGCTTGCTGCTTCATGGGCTGGTCAGCCTTGAATAACTACAAGAATGAATATTTACTAAATTCATGTGGTTTTTTACCATTCTTGAGACATAGGTAGTGAGTATAATTTCATGTGTGTATTTGACATTATAATTAGTTATCTAGTGTAAAACACTTTCATTTTTGTGAATTATATGTGTGGCATTGTGTGTTGGGGAGTGCCTGCTTCTCTGTGCAATTTGATAATATTGAATCTCTCTCATCAACTTTTGGGCCCAACTTAATTCATCCCTTTTAATACATACCCCACAACCAATCATTCAATTCTATTGACCTGTCCTTCAAAATATTATATATCAAGATTCAAGCTATTTATCATGACCTATAGTGATGATGTCTATCCTGGACAATTTTGTCATTCTTTAACTTGTCTATTATTAACTAAGTGCCTAGTGTGACTTCCTTTTAACCTGGGAAATGAATAATTACTTGTTTATTAGCTCAATATTTTTATTGAGTTAATGTCAGTTTATATCATTATATCCATATTATAAGTGTTCAAGCATTGTTGCTATAGTGGGCCCAACCACCAAAGAATGCTATCTTGGTGATTCTCCTCTGAATCTGCCTGCACTTACTCTTGCATGTGTAATTTCACCTATTATAAAGCTCCATTTCTAACTCACCAGATAAAAAGAAAAAAGAAAAGAAACAAAGAAAGCTATCTTACTGGAATTCTTTCGAAAAAGGGAATACTTCCAAATATACTCTGTGAGGCCAACATCACAGTAATACTAAAACCAAAAGAAGGCAACAGAAAAAAAGAAAACTACAGACCAATTTCCCTAATGAACACAGATGCAAAAATCCTCAATATAACCTTAGCAAACCAAATCCAGCAATGCATCGAAAGAATTATATATCATGACCAAGTGGGATTTATTCCAGGGACACTATGATCATCCAACATCAATCAGTGTGATTCATGACATCAATACTGTGATACTTTTAATACCTACACCAAATTATGTCATTATCCTGCTCAAACAATTTAACACCTGTATATGGTATAAAGGTATTGAGTCATCTGGTCCACAGTTTTACTTTTGATTCCCTCTCCTCTTCCAATAGTTGACCTCCTTGTGGTGCCTCCACTTCAAGATCTTTGCCCTCGTGGCTTCCTCTACCTAGAATGCTCGCTCTTACAGAGACTGCCTCTCCATTCCCCCATTATTATTTTTAAACAGCAGTCCTTCTCTATCTCCATAAAGAAGCAAACCCCAAGGACACTTGTTCTTTACCTTACTATGCTAGTTTTTATTTTGTATACCACTTATTGATATCTGAAGTATTATATGTTCTTATCCACATGGGTCAATTTTAATTTTAAAGATATAATTATATGAGTTCTCAAAAAATAGAAAAAAGAATGGATAAATAACATTTGTGAATTATTTATAATCATGAGAGATGAAGTATTTCTTAGCAGAGAATATGTGATACTGATTTATTAATGTATTTCCCATCATTGGTTACTGAATCATCTCTCCTTTCCCCCACTGATTTGAAAATGCCAATTCCATTCCTTACTAAAGTCTGACATCTATAGGAAATTGTTTTTGGACCACATTGTTTTAAATTGAATTGCCATGTACATTGAGATTTATTTGGGATCCTTATTCCAGTTCATTTAGATTCCGAGTCTTAATTAGTAGCAAAGAACTTCATCAGCTGTCCTTATTTTGCTCATTCCCAAATTTCCAAATTTCCCTTCAGAAAGATTACACCAACTTAAAACTCCAGTACCTCAGTGGGTCCTTTCCCTACATCATTCACCAAAAATCAGTAATATACTCTAAAAAAAGTCATATTTGCATATGTATATATTTGATTATTTAAGGAAGGAATTAATGAGTTTGTATACACATTCACATGTACACATACACATGAAAATATATATTAAAAATTTATAATGTATAATTGGGTTTTCTAAGATAGGTATGAGCTCCTTATATAGTAATCACATTAAGCTTTGATATTTTGTAATAGATATAAAATATAATTTTATCAGTTAAATTCAACTTTAGAGTGAATTTTTAGTATCTAATTTATTTTTAATAAAATTTGTATATTTCAAGGAGTTTTTTACATCTTTTATATTATTATAAAATGTTTATTTCAATATTACATTTTAATAAAATATCTCCTAAGATAGATTTTTTTTTCCATTAACCTGGAGAAATATTAATGTGCAGTGGTCAACTTTAACCGTGCCTCTTCCCATATGATATGCATAACATTATTTTTCCTCACATAGTTTCTATTTTCTAATTTTTATAGTAGGGATAAAAATATATCAACTAAGAAGAGTTATATGGTTGATTAAATGAGCTAAGACATCTAAGAAGTTTTGTATGGTGGCAAAATCACTATAATCATGTTACTAAACAAAGTAAAAATATATTGTTATTTTAAATTCTTGGGTATTTGCTCCATGACACTATAAAACTTGATCTTGAATATATCATAAGATATGATATCAGCCTATTCTTGTTCTAAATATGTAACTGTTGGAGTAATTTCTCTGTGAAAAACCAAAAATTTGACCATTTTCTTCATAAGTGCATCACATCTTTAATTTGTTGATATAAGCATACATTTTGAATTTGGTTGACCCAGTTTGATTTTTCCATTTCTATAACTTTTCTTTTCAAAGTCCTTTACTTAGTCTATCTCAAAGCAGATCCCCATATTTCTCAGCTTACATGCATCATGTTTATTTATTTATTGTTAAGCATAGTCTTTGGGAATTTACTTGGTCAATTTAAATTAAATAATTCCTTAATGACTTTATGCTATAAGTTACTCCATGAGCGTTTTAATTTGCTACCAAGTATTCTCTAGAATAGAATCTCCTTACATAATACATTCCAGATATTTAAATTTCCTACTGTTTTTGGGAGTGAGCCCATCTTCTTCAAGATTACAAATGCTAAATTTTCTGAATAGAGTCCTTTTAAGCTAGTGAAACTTTTCGTGTACAAAGAGAGATGAATTTATTAGTTGTTTTACATTGTTGTGACTTCCTATTCCTGTGCTTTAATCTAAATCAATGGGGGAAAGAAGATCTTCACATTTTTGCTATTTTGTTTTGTTTTATTATTGGCATTCAGTGACCTATTAGGGAGTGAGGAAGTGTGTGACCAGGTAGGCCAGATTCAGGGACATTCACCTGTTGAAATTAGTTGTCTTCCCTGGGAATCAAGGGAACTGATTATAATGAGGACAGTTTCACCCTTTTGCCCTTGCTGCAGTGCCTGCCTTTGACTTTCATGCCCATTTGCACTAAGCTTGGACTGACTGCTTCACAAAATCCTTCCATTTGGAGCCTCAGAGACTGAACATTCATCTGCTCAGAGCTTTTTAGTTTTACTCTTTTATGGTTGTTTATTGTCTGTTTCAGGTTTGGTTTAGTTTCCTCTTTCCTCCTGAAATATTCTGTCCACAAATTTTCCAGACAGAATTTCCTTTGTGTGTTACAGGTTATCTCTCTCTTAATACTTCTTTCAGAGCAATCATCTGGATTTTCTTCCCTCAATTGATGACACTGATTCTCATATTCCATTTTCGATAAAGAGGACAGAACTATTTTTATTTTTTAAACAATTTTTATTTCAAATGAAATTTTTGAAAAAAGGAAGTTAATACAAATGCCTTGATGTAAATTATGTTTTATTAATTATTTTATTAATTATTATTGTTGTACCTTAAATGTGGCATCTAATTACAATTTAAACCAAAATACTTACTATTGCCATCATTTTAAGTAAACTAATTTTTAGACTGTTATTTATTTTCCTTCTCATTATTTCTACTTGCACATGGAACGTGTAGGGTCAGAACATATTTCTATGTCAAGTCTGGGGAAATAGTTACAACTGAACCAGATTCCTGTTCTAAAATGCCAATTAAATCATCACACGAGTAACTTAAAATCCCTCAAGGATTTCCCCTCATCTTCCTCTAGTGTACATGTTTTGAAGCTTTTCTTCCCTTTGATATATTTTAAGACAGAGGAAATTTGGTTGAGTGTAGTACATGATTTTTCTACAATTTGAAAACAAGATAATGGGGTAGAAATATCAAAATTTGAAGATCTAACTTTGAATTTCTTTTCCATCATTTCTATGTTTGTAATGCTGAGAAATTTATTGAACTTCTTAGCTCTTCCTTTTTATCTGTAAGTTAGCAAAAACACCTACAACTATAGAATTAGGAAAATTTGAATAAGGGTTAAAATTCTTACTTGCCAGATACACTGTTAGTATGACCAATGTCAGTATGTAAATTTTCTGCTTTTGGGAAGCCTTAATTTAACAGAGTTACAAGTGATCTCTAATCCCTCTTACATTTCCTTCTTCCTCTTGGTTCCTGTCTTCTCTTTTCCCTCTTGGTTCCTTCCTAGACATGAACATGAAACAACTGGAAATGATGGATTACATTATTAAATTTCTGTATATGAGACATAGATAAAATTATTATAACTATAAATATGCAGTAGCGATGGCAAAAAAAAGTGCTGGAAATGGAAGAATGCTCTGTGAGCTACTCAGCTTATGATTTTCCACGTTATCAGAATTTTAAGAAGTGAGAATGCATAAATTGAAAGAACCGCTCAGCTGTCAGTGTCACATTTCATTATAAATAAGTACAACAATTCTCTTCCTATTAATGGAAACTTTGACAACCTGATTAAATTACATATGGCTGTGATGCCACATATCTGGTTGAAATCTGTCTTGAGCTTAATGGATGAGTATTCTAATTTGATATCAAATGAGGCCACCTTAGTCAACTACTGCACAGGATTGCCATTTCTTTCATTCTTCTCCAAGATGAAACCAGCAAATTCAATAAAATTTTCTGTCAGTATGGTGCTTTGGAAAGACTCATTATACTTCTTTACATATCAGGAAATATACAATGAGGGGAGACTAATTCCTCAAATATAATTTTTAATACCTTAAATATGTACTGTATTGGAGACATCAGCTTCCTTGGATAACTTTAAAGTTATAGATATAATTAATATGGATTGGTTCCATAATTTCATTTGATAGCATTGACAAAGCTCACTGAAGTAGAACTTATGTATTACATATTCTGGACATTGCTCTCTCCCCTGAGCATTAAAAATACAAATAAATCATGATAAAAGAAATTATATATAAAGACTACTAAAGGACTATACATACAATTTTTAATACAAAATATACCATGAAATGAGTGATATTGTATCAGTGACTCTCTGGTGATGCAAAAGGTTAAGTCTCAGCACTTTGAAGCTATCCACAGTCACTGTAGCAGGAGTTCAATCCCCTATCAGGGAGCTAACTCACATGGTGCAGCAAACCTCTCCTATATCACCTATTGCTCCGTTCAGCAGTGTATTTCAGTAGATCTGCCTGTTCTGCTCCCCACTCTGTCTCTGGTGAATCCTCTCAAATACATCCCACCTCTAAGAGTGATATTGTATCTTGATAAATACATCTGTATTAAAATGAAAATATTCACCATATACTGATAAGTAAAATAAATAGTACAGACTTCCAAAAGCATATAAATTTCTAATTATTATGAGAAATCCATGCATCAATTTGTTTGTTGACAATATAAATATTCTGAATTTTTTCATTAAATGTCCATTTTTAATACAATTTCAGAAAAGCTTTGACCATTCATAAACTCTTTTCTTTGATCAGTTACATGTTGTCTGAATTTGTAACTTTGGATAAGGTTCCAGAAATTTGTAAAACCACAAAATAAAACATTATGGGCTTACATTTTCCCAAGTCAATGACTTACTAAAGTTTATTTGTGAAAACCATAGCAAATTAGGTCAAAGGAAACAAAATGCTGACAGATGACACAAGGGATAATAAAAACATATTCATATATTTCAAACATGAAAGTAATTCCAAATATGAAGACCCAAGTCCATTAATAAGTAAAGAACATATCAAATCTATATTAACATCAAAATAGTTTCATAAATGTTGACCTGCTTTTAAGATAGGCACTTAATAAGTTGCATTTTCTTTTAAAATGATGCAGTAATCAATATTATATGAATTTATGAACTGCATAGTGATGATAACAAAAAGTGTTAGAACAAATACTTTTAGCATTTAAAACTAAAAAAATCACTATCTTTCATTATCTAGGTGGCACACATTCCAGAGTGTTGAACACGTGTCAATAAATGACATTGACCATCATGTCTCCCTTCTCTCTGTGGTAATACATTGGCTAATACATTGGTACATCCCAATGTTACGTCAGTTAAAAATGAATTTATTAACTTAAAAAAAACAACTAAAATATTGAATTAAAAAATAATATTGGTACAATTCTATAAAACCATAAAGGAACTTCAGTGGTGTTAGTATTACATTAATATGTTGACCAATGATTAATAAATTGTAAAACAATAGAATGTAGATGTGGTTTAAAAATTGAAACTGAATTTAAAAACAATTGTATTAGACTTTTGGAGTCATTTATGTTTGAGAAAAACTTCAGGTTTTTTTGGTTAGAAGCAGAACTGAGAATTTTAGTAATAAATAAGGAATACATTAGAATCACACATATATGTAGATAAACCACACATACATGTAGAT
Organism: Galemys pyrenaicus; assembly: GCA_019455555.1. Lineage (NCBI taxonomy): Eukaryota > Metazoa > Chordata > Mammalia > Eulipotyphla > Talpidae > Galemys > Galemys pyrenaicus. The sequence goes on along the minus strand of JAGFMF010011457.1, from coordinate 3,052,285 downwards.
ATCTACACATGTAGAGATGTTGACTCACATTCTAATAACAAACTCTAGGAAAATTTGAAAATCACTGCTGTAAAAGTTAAAGCCTTTGTGCCTGACACCTGAAATATTGAGTGTGTCCTGGGAAAAGGACCAAATTTTGGCTGAATACAATTCCATTGTACATACATATCATATCTTATCTACTCGTCCATCCTTGGGCACTTAAGTTATTTCCATAATTCAGCTATTGTAAATAGTGCTGCAATGAACATAGAAGAATATATCCTTTCAAATTAGTGTAGTATTCTTTGGATAAGTACCAAGTAGTAAAATGGCTTGCTCATTTGGTTTATCTATTTTTAATGTTTTGAGTAGCCTCTATACCGTTTTCCATAGGGGCTGACCATTCTACATTCCCAACAATGGTGCATGATCTTTTTTCCCACATCTTTGGAAACACTTGTTTTTGTTTTTGTTTTGTTTTGTCTTGATGTGGACCATTCTCACAGGTGTGAGGGGTATGTCAATTTGGATTCGATTTGCATTTCCCTATTAATAAGTGACGTACATTTTTTCATATTTCTCTTGGCAATCTGAATGATTTCTCTAGAAATGTGTCTATTTAGCACTTTTGCCCATTTTGGTTGGGTTATTTTTCTTATTGTTGAGTTGTGGGAGTTCTTTCCATATCTTGGATATTAGCCCTTTATCAGATGCTTGATGTGAAAATATTTAATCCCATTTCCTAGAATGGCTTATAATTTTGATGATAGTGTCTTTGGCTGGGCAGATGCTTTTAATATTATGGATGCTTTTCAATGGGTAGAGTACTTTTGTTTTGTTTTTGTTTGTTTGTTTGTTTTTCAGAGAGACTGTATGGGTGGCACATACTAATACTTTTATATTTAGTAGTACTGCACTGAGCAGAAAATTGTTGTATCGCAGTTTTCTCTGAAAATAAAAACCTTATCTACACATATTTGAAAATTAAAGCTACAATATTATAATTTCTTTGTAAAAATCTATGTTGTGTGTTTGCTGCGGTGGCATTTATATTATTACAGAATCAGTATCTGTTATTGCTTAATACTAGAAAACAAAATGAAATTTTTTTAGAAAGCAAATGAAAATATTGCATTCTCACCAAAGCTCTCCAGTGTAGCTCTCTGATTTAGGTCCATTTTTTATTGTTCTTCTTTCATTAACAGTAATTAAAATGAGATTGTCCTGTGCTTTTTCAATGTTGGTATAATTCTTAAAAACTTGTACAAGGACGAATATTTTTAGTTTCTCCCACTGCAGAAAAACTAGAATCATTGATTAAAAGACCCAAAATGCATCATTAAATTAATAATTTTTTATAGAATCTTAAAATCATTCCCAGGAATTAAATTGTTCATAAAAAATACTGACAATGTCTAATGTTGGGATAAAATTCTGATGTTATTTTTCTCCATGTAAAGATGTTACCAAAAGACACTGATTTAAGCTTTTCTCAGCTTTTTAGATTCAGTTTAGTTTATCAGTACTAAATATGCCTCTTGCTGATAGAGTTGATTTTTTTTATCTTATAATCAGATCATTCCTTAAATAATCGTAGCAGTGGACTATAAAGAAACAAATCTAAGGTATAGACAAATTAAACCAAACAAACCTTAGAAATCTGACTTCAGAATTACTGCTACAAGAGGACCTTGGTGTGAGTCAGACACAAGGAGGGAGGTAACTCAGTGGACTGTGGTGGAGAATTATGGCTACTCTGGTGGTGGATGTGTTATGGTAACATATTTCTGAAAAGGTGTGAATCTATACCCTAAGTCACATACAGTATTGTAAATCAATGTCATCTTAGTAATAAGTTATTTAAAAAGGGAATGAAACCAAAAAAGAGAATATTATTGGTATATATAACTTCCCATATGAAAGTTCAGAGAAGGTTTTCCTAAACATGGTGTTGTCACCAATTCCATATTTTCAGATTAGGAGTGGTATTTTCTAAATAGCAGGATGTAATCACCTCACTTCTCTTGCTAATTCACATAATTGCTAAAGATCTAATTTACATCTATTCTGCACATTACTTGAAAACATGCGGTAATATAGTCAAAAATAAATTCTTAAATATAATCTATTTAATTGTTTACAAGCAAGTTGTGTGCTTTAAAAAAATGCTTTCATTCCTATTTGTGAAAACTAATGAAAAGATTTAATTAATTGGAAATTATAAAAACAAGACATTCACAAACAATTTTTCCTGCATTACTTTTAAATTTGTTTTGATGTGTCTCATTATCTGTCTTAATTTTTGAATTCAAAATGTAATATTACAAAAACTTAAATTGCCAATAACTCAAGGACATTAAAATATTATTTTGACATTATGTCAGTCTTTCTCCTTTTATATATGGCAATTTAAATCTATATACATTGAGAGCTACATATATGCACTGAATATACAATGTACATGCTAATCCATGTAACATTTGTAATATATGTATTTTTCTATCTGGCCATGACTAAGCATAATGTTTTCAATTATCTTGTGAAGCACAGCATTTCAGAAGCAGTTTCATTTTAGTTAAACATGTTTTTTTTTTATTCAGACTATGCTGAATAATTAATCAAAACATATTTCACTTAAAAATGGTGCTACATTGAATGAGTGCAAATTTTTATTCTTTTTAATGTCATTGACTCTAGGATTGAGATTCACAAACATGAACATTCACAACTTCACAAAAACCATTAAATCATTTTTTATATATTAGGAAACAATTGGGATAACTTTACATTTATTGATAGCACTGGATATTAGTTAATTTCTGACATGTTTGTAAATACCCCATTAGTTTTTTATTTTAACATTTCAGTGTTTCTAGAGGATGAATATTTTTCATTGTATAGCCTTGCTTTCTAGTGTAACAGAATAGAAGTCAAATATTTTGCTATAATTTCCAATATATACTTAATATGTTGCAAATAATAGCCCCTTTCTTTTTCATATGGATATGTGTTATTATCTTTAATATTTTAATTATTTCAACCAAAAAAGAAAAATGATAACAAAATCCTAAAAAGTCAATATATATTGTCAATGATCTATAAAATGATAAACTGTCTTTCCTCCTGTTTTTTTTTTTTTTTTCTAATTTTGTTTTCTCTCATTTCTTTTTCAAGCTATCATTATTGCTTTTTTCAAAATATTTGTGTTTTGTTGGGGAGGCTTTTTGCCAAAATGTTTGTAATCGCTTATTTTTGAAAATATGTGAACATAAACATATGTGGACATATTTGTTCCTTGAACTGTTCCACTTTAGGTTACCTTATGAAAGGTTTTCTATCTATTTTATTTAGAAAGAAAATCTGTACTTACTATTTGGGGCCTTGCAATGGCATCCTCATATGTTAAATAGTTTTCTTTCTTTTTTATAACTTTCAACATTCCTCTCTGCTAAAAAGTGTCCTATCCCTGTTAGGGTATTCAGCAAATAGACTTGTTACTTAAAATAGATTAATAAATGCAATCTATCACTTTATCTTTCCAGAATATTTTATTATGACATTCGCTTGTATAATCTATCACCATATCATAAGGAAATAATAAATTCAAGAATGCAATTTCAGCTTTATTCTTCAGGAGATAAATAGTTTATAAGGAAGAATACTGTTCAGAAACTCTACCAACAGTTTTCATAAGACAAATGAGAAGAGAAATAGTGTCTCCACAAAAACTCATGGTAATGCAAATATCCTGATTTTTGAAAGCTCTCCTTACACCACTTTACCTTTACAATAGACTACATTATTACCTGTTTTTGTTAACTGAAAGAACTATGAAGAGGATTTTTGCATTTATGACAAAAAGCAAAAATGCCTCTCAGTGTTTGCTTTGCACTGAACTGTAATGGGGCACATCGTGTGCCCAGGAGGTAGAAGGCCTGGCACTGCTGAGCTCCTTCCCCAGGAACTCCATTGTACAGGCTCTGTATTAATCCCTTCGTTTCTACGATTACTGTATTTGAATGTTATTTCAGGTTTGATGAGTTATTTGGTATGACTTGGTAGGTAATATTTTGGGTATGGGAAAGCTAAGACTTTTTTTCAATATAAATTAATGCCAGTTGCCTTTTTATTTTCAACTTCTTTGCTTAGGCAAGGTTTCACAGAAGATTTGGGGTCTAGATATTTGATCTAGTGGCCATGAATCTTGATTAATTTTTGGGTATTCAGTAAGAGAGAGAGTTTTCCAATGGGTGATGAAGTTATTAAAATTAAGTTTGTTGGGAGTTTTGCTGTCTAATTAAAAACATCTGACTATTTAAAAATAGGCAAATTCTCAGATAAGTTTTTTTTTTTTTTTTTTTTTTTTTCATAAAAAGTGTGTCAGCTAACTGGCATTCTTTATNTATTTAAAAATAGGAAAATTCTCAGATAAGTTTTTTTTTTTTTTTTTTTTTTTTTCATAAAAAGTGTGTCAGCTAACTGGCATTCTTTATGAATTCCCAGAAAATATAAATGTTTCTTAAATCATACATTTCCATCATCTGAGTAGTGTGGAGATGACTGAGAAATCATGAAATTCAAATCGATAGAGGGAATGTCCAAAGTGGAGTCAGAGGGCCATTAGGAGAGCAGAACTTAGCACGTCTACCTTGCCTGATTTCTTGGCAACCTGAATTTACGGCTGCATATATCACCCTTAGCATACCAGCATCCTGACACCTAGAATTGGGGAATTTGAAAGAAGGCTCCAAGTCTTCTCACAAAGACTGATAAATGCTATGGGAAATAAATGCTATGCCAAAGCTTCAAAGAACACAATTTATCACTTCACTAGCACACAGATACCCCTCCTTTTCATATGCTGTCTTCTTTCCCTTTTTACAGAATTTTATTAGTTTACATAAAGGAAGCTCCTATAAAAACATTTCCTCTTTTTTAGCACTTTCTTAAGGTGGAAGTTTTTTGGCTATGGATAAAGAGCTTCCTTCTTTTTAAAAAATTGGTTTTTTATGCCAGACGTGTGGCAGGGTGAAAGGATTCACCAGAGAGATTGGGGAGCAGAACAGGGAATTCTATTGAGGGGAGCAGCGGGTGAGACAGGAGAGGCCTGCTGCATCACATGGGTCACCTCCCTAGCCAGGTCAAACGGGCTGCAGTGGCTGCAGATAGCTTCATAGTGCTGCGACTTAACCCCTTGCACCACAAGTGAGGCCCCAAGAGTTTCTTTCTTTAAAGAAAAAAAATTAAGAAAAAAGAGTTCATAGCTATAAAATTCCATTTAAGCATTCAAAACAGTGCCATGTTTTTGTTTTTTGGGTTTTTTTTTTTTTTTCACTTTTATTCATTTCATTTAATTTGCCTTTCTCTTTCATTGACTCCTTAGGAGTTTGTTCTTTAATTTGTAAATATTTTTGAATTTTCCAAATTTCATTCTGTTATGGAATTTTAAAGTAACTCTATTGTGGTTAGAAAACATACTTTGCATAAATTCAAGTCTTTTGAATTGCTCTGGTTTGCTATATGGTATAGCATATGGTGCATCCTGGAGAATATTCCCTGTGCTCTAGTTGTCTGGTGTGTTCTACATGTCTGGTGGGTTACATCCAGTGTCATTCAAGTCATCTGTTTCCTCCTTGATCTTCTGTCTAGTTATTCTAAAAACTACTAGATTTTAAATATCAAAACTTCCAACTCTTATTGTGAAACAATTGAATTCTCCCTTTAATTCTGTCAGCTGTTTGCTTTATGTATTTTAATTTTCCAGGTCATCATGAAACAAATTAAAGATGTTTTATATTTTTAGCTATACCTTAATATGCATACTTAAATATAGACTCTCGGTATTTAAATATAAGAACCTGCTTAACATAGCAATATTATTACCTCAACTAATGAAACTGACAGTTTCTTAGAGCAACTGCTATATCAGGGTTCCCATATCATCTCATAATTTATCCTTATTTTCATTTGTATCTTCTTTACCCCCTTTTAAAAATTCATGTATCTGTGTAGCCACCAAAATGTACATTTCCATCATCTAGATGATTCCCTCATTTTTCACGAATTAAGTATTATATATTCGTTCAAAACTGCTGTTCTGACCTCTAATACCAGTGCATTAGTTTTACTTGTTTTTGAATACTAAATGACTAAAATTCTGAAGTATGAAGTCTTTTGTGCCTGGTGTCCTTTACTTGGTGTTTTGTCTTTGTGTTTCAAACATGTTATTGCTTGTTGAACTGATTTCTATTGCCTAGTAATAAAATAACATTTTAGGGAATTATTTTGCACTTTACTAGTTTGTCAAAATAATACTGGGAGGAAATTTTTTATCTATTTTATTACAGAAACATTTTATCTATACCCCACCCTGGGATACTTATAATTTACATCTGTTTACTAACTGCTTACTCTCTAGAAGTATATTGGGTTGGATCTAAATTTATATATAACAATGTACAAAAAGCTGACTGCAATGAAAGAGTGGCTTATTTTATATATATACTAGGTACGCAGAAAATATTGCAGTATTAATTTTCATGAATATTCTAAATTAGAGTTGCCAAGGTACAAATTTGTATACATGTTCCACTCTAAATTCTGCTTGTCTTCTATGCATTTTAAGTAACATCACAGTTTTTCTGATTTTCATTAACAAGCACATTTAATAAATAATACAGTTTTCTTTTAAAAGTGAGCAGCATCCTAATGACATTGAAAGGAGAAATACATAACAGATAAGGTGGTTCAATAAGATTTATTCATTTGGTTTATCTATAGAGACTGCAGAAAGAAAGTGCATTGGAAACTGCTAAAGTCAATTAACCAAGTCTAAAGGATGGCTGATTATCTATTCTAACAGAGACTATCCCCAAGACCTTGATTTAATAGCGCTTAGAGCAAGTGAATTTTTACTAGCTATAACACAAGTATAGCAATTTCACACATGGTTTTATTTTTGTACTCACAGTGGATTATCCCCTTAGCAATTGGTAGAAATGTTCAAATTTGATGGTCCTATGATGCCTTGTTTAGATAAACTTAGCTAATTTTTTTTTAAAACCATCACACAGTACTAAGGTCAGATTTCTTTTACTTTATCAACTTTGAGCATAAAACACTGGTGGGTACTGAACAGAGGATATTGATAAAACTGATAACTTTTATAAAACCCCAGTTTTCACACAAAAATACACATATCATTATTTTTAAAAAAACCACATTTTTTTTTAAAAAAAGGACAGAACATTTTACTTAAGAGTCAGGTAGGGGTATTTGAATAAACATCTCAGATTTTATCTCTGGCATATAATCTGTGCCAGATCCAAATCAGCCATTTGTGACCCTTTTTCTAGTTTTTGCAGAAGACAAAATCCCCAAACCCCATTATCTCAGACCACCAAAGAGAAACAGTCTCTTTGGTCAAATTTTGCCAGATCTTTGGAACACAACACAGAAAAGCTAGTATCTACCTGCCCAGTCAGTATAGTGGCCATATTAGATGACCTATCCCAACAACTCATGAATATAGACCTCACCAGATGCATCTCTGCAAGTTGCATTTAGGACTTAGAGAATCTGCTAGTGAATATGTGTGGTCATGTTACTGTTTATATTGAATATTTGGGAAGTTCACTGAAACTTTAATTGAGGTTGAACTGGGACACATTGCAATACCCAAAAGTTTATTGGAAAGCCATGGTCACTTCTGTTAGCTTCAATATAATCTTCATAGTTACTGTCTTAAATACATATTAATATCTTCTTATAAATGTCTAAAGTAACTTCCCCAAAGTCATGTCTAGTAAGTGACAGAGACAAGCCTTGAAGTTTCCATGTTTCTAGGCCCAAATTCTTCTATGTCACTGTCTTTCCTCCACTCTGAGTGGAAGCCTGCTTCTGTATTGAGTTAATAAAGATGAGAAACCAAGAAAATTATGACAATTTCACCTGGGTTAAATAAAAATTACTTTTATTTTGTTCATTAGTATATTCCTTCTTATACATAAAAATGAAAAAATATTGGTTCGTTGCAGTCATCATACATTGTATAGTAACCAAAAAGCTTTCAATATCTATTCTCTCATATTTGCATTTCAATAATTTTTCAGACTATTTTTTTTAAAGATTTATTTATTTATACATACAAGAGCTGGGGTATAGGCCAGAGTCCAGGCCGGTGAGAGGATTCACCAGAGACAGAGCGGGGAACAGAACAGGCAGATTGACTGAAACACACTGCTGAGGGGAGCAGTGGGTGAGGCAGGAAAGGTCTGCCATGACATATGGGTCCCCTCCCTGGCCAGCAGCAGGGATTGAACTCGTGCTGCAGTGACTGCAGTTTGCTTCATAGTGCATTGCTTAACCCACTGTGCCACCAGGGAGGCCCTTGAGCTGAAGTCTTCTGACAGCAAACAGAACATTGCTTTCCTACTGGCTCCTATAACAAAGTGGCTTCTCTCAAAAACTGCACTAATATTTACCCCAGTCCTATAAATTGGTGGAAGACAGGCCAACATTTCAAGTTCATTTTGCAAAATAATAACAGTTCCTGCTGTGGGAACATCATTGGGTACTTAGTCTTAACAAGAATAAGGAATTTAGCATTAAAAGCTAATTCTTATAGGAGCTGGCATTCAATGACATTGGAAATGTTTAGGTTCATTTGACTTTGTATTTTGGAGTTGTTTGTTAAAAACAAATTTCCTTCCATACAGGAATATCTAAATGACAGGAAAGTCTTAGAATAATATATCAGGTTATAAGATTGTGGTGGTTCCTTTACTGAATATCATACTTGCAACATATGAGTTGACTAAATTATTAATAACTACATGGGAGACTCACTCTGCTGACATATCTTACTTTTATATTAATGGGTTGATTTTTGAAAACCTTATATGAATATTATAGAGCTGGAATTCTGGTATTAAAATGAATTTAATTTTTGTTCTTTATAAGATAATGTATTTGGGGTAAAACCTAAAAATAGGTAATGTAGAAAACACTTATAGTCCCATGTAACTTAAAAAAAAACATTTAGTAACAGTCACTGCAAGGAAAATTTACTTTTTTTTTCCCTTGTCCATTTTTTCCATTTTTATTCTAAATAGTTATATCAGAAATAAGAATTAATACATTATTTTTTTAAAAGATTTTATTTATTTATGCATACAGGAGCTGGGTACAGGCCAGAGTTCAGGCCGGTGAGAGGATTCACCAGAGACAGAGCCGGGGACAGAACAGGCAGACTGACTGAAACACACTGCTAAGGGGAGCAGCAGGTGAGGCAGGAGAGGTCTGCTGCGCCATGTGGGTCCCCTCTCTGGCCAGGAACCGAACTCACACTGCTGTGGCGGGGATGCTTCACAGTGTGGCACTCAACCCACTGCACCACCAAGGAGGCCTGAATTAATAAATTTCTTAAAATGGAAAATATATATATATATGTATATCTGATAATTATTCTTTATTGATCTCTTAAAAATGTATAATGCTAAGCTAATGGGTACAAGACTGTGTAGTCTTAGAGACCCGTTACCTTCCTTGAGACATGATGTTCAGATGGCAAAAGTATGTGCTTGGCTAAAACAGAGTTGAATGAAATCTACTCATCTCATATAAAAATCTCTGATAAAATTTTTTTCACCAAAATTTTGTAACAAAGATTTCAAATATACACATGAAGTTATAAGAAAATGTAATTATAGCACTTAAGTGATTTCATCTATAATACAAGAAAGACTGAAATGTATTAATTGTAAGTTCTACTCATGTTAGAAAAATGGAAGCAAAGGCAAGATTTCTCTCAAATATGAATTTTTCTCCCTCAGTATATCATTTGTTAAAAAATATTTGGTCCTAATATGTAGTATTATAAATAAACACATAAGATATTAGACTGCAGGTATGCATAGATATTTTGGAGAAAAGCAATTTAAATGGTGATGATTAAGTACCAATGCTGGCAGTAATTCAGAAATAATTCTACACCTCCAGTAATTCAGAAATAATTCTACACCTCCACTGCTAGAGAGCGTCATTGTTCTTGAAGAATTAAATGTGAATGTTAGAATTTTTTTTGGTTAAACTGGAAATGTAAAGTCTAATACCACAGGCTAGCATCTTTATATAAAACTATATATTTTTTTATTTTTATAAATGTTAAATAAGCTGGTGATACTGTTTTTTGAGAAACAGTGATAATAGCCCACTACTGGAATTTTTAGTGACATTAAGATTAGATTACAATAATAGTTGTTCATGACATAAATTTATTGCTTTTACACAATTTTATCATATTTTATATACTAGAATGTGACTGTGAGAAATAACAATTGACAACTTTTCCATTACATTTGAGGCATAGCTGACAGTAATCTAAAATGATGGTACTATTTCCCAGTCAGGATTTAGTTTAATCTTTACTGTCAGAATTTGCCAGAAAATATAATACATATTTCAACAGATAGCTAATAGGTGTTTTTCTTACTAATATATACTTTGGTCAAGAGAATTCTTTGACATTGACTTGTTAATGTCACGACAAAACCTCTGAAATTGATATCTTTATTTAAACCCTCCATCTTTAATAAGATAGGATTCAGTTAATATATGTCCAATATGTCCTGTTACCTTAATGTTCTGTTTCTCCCCTATAAAACTTCTATTCAGTAGTCTATCAAATTAACTCACATTGCCATCACCAAGAATGATAGGTTGGAAAACTGCAATTTCATTTCACCACTGACACGATTATAAAGCTAATAATGATCGGGCCTCGCTTGTGGCCTAGGGGTTAAGATTCAGCACTATCACCACTACAGCCTGAGTTTGATCCTCTGTCTCTGGTGAATACACTCAGTCCCCAACCCCCACACTTCTGGCCTACACCCCAGTTCTTCTATGCCAAAAAAAAAAAGCTAACAAGGATTGGATTGGAAGCTTGTTGAAGTCTAAACCTGTAAACACATACACAATAGTATTCAATATTTTATATTTATAGTAAAACAGAAATTAATATTGATATACCTTAATTTGATAGTGGTAGAGGAAAAAATTATGCTTAGAACACTAAAGAAAAATGAATCAGAAATAAACACATACTGAAGAAATAAAAAGCTTTATGTTAAAAATTGATAATTTTAAAATTACTTTTGTTATTAAATGGTTTGAAATGGCATAAAATCAGCAAGTGAAATTAGAAAACCAAGTGATGTTTATATTACTTGCCACTGATGTTAGCCTGCATACCTGTGGACACAGGCAGAAGAATGTGCCATGCTCATATAACTGTGACATACATAGTCCTCAAATGTGAAATTTAAAAATGAAGATATCTTTGCTACTCCAAAAATAATCTTGGAATAGTGACAGTGGAAGTTGGTGTGGTGGGGAGGTGGAAGAACTAGGATAAAATACAGTCTCAGATATGCAAGTAAACACGAGATCACTGAAAATGAACCATTACTGCTATCTAAAAGATTAAAAGAATAGGAAGGAGCTATATAAATATCTCAGGTATAAAACATGTAGAAGGCAAGTAGGCATGAAATTAATAATTGTTTTAAAATTCTAACATATTGAATTCATTTTCGAACCTCGCTTTAATAAGAAAAGTAGGCAAGAGCATTTTGCACAATTAGGTAGTAATGGAGAATTTGTAAAATACCTATTAATAAAACATAGCGAAGCGAATATTTTTTAAAATGAGCATTACAAACCATTAGGTTTAGATAAAGTTATTCTAATATGATGAGGAAATTATCTCACTAATTTGACAAAAGGAATTTATTTTGAAATGGCAATGTAAGGTAGAACAAGGAATGCAATTATGAAAGTACAAGCAATTCAGGTTTTTTTCTTCCCACCAAATATACCGGGCTTTTCTGCAAATTATTTCTACTCGTAATACTCAAATAAAGATTTTTACATAAGCTGAACTACTAAAGTGGCAAGAGATATTGATTATCATAGAGTGACTAGAATTTATGAGTTAGATTTGGAGGAGATCTGTTCTGCTGTTCCAATAGGTAGGACCTCATAATCTTGTCAGGTCCTCTTTCTACTATAGTGTGTGAAGCTTCCGTTTTAATGGATAATGCCCTCACATGTCACAGAACTAGGAAGTTCTGGCTTTATATATAGGAACACACTATATCTTGACAGCAGCCAGAGATATTGTTTTATGTTTTAGCCTTTTCTTCAAAATGCTATGAAAATTTCTCTTAGAATAAAATTTAAAGACCTAATTATAACCTTTTTAAGTGACCTTTCCAGTATCTTTTCCTAAAAGATTTCCCACCACCATACACACTTCAATCCAGCCAATGGCCTCTCCTGTTCTTTAACATGCTAATCATATTTCCTTCTTAATACACTAAAAGCTGCTATTCCTTTTGCCTGATGTACTCTTTTCCTAGATATTATCATTACCCCTTTGATTCATTCATGCCCCTAGTCAAAAGTCATTTCTTCAGACAGACTGTCCGTGACCAAGATATCTACAACATCACTCATTTTTCTTGTATTATCACTGCTTAACATCCATATCTATCTATCATTTTTCTGTCTCTGTTAATTACTTCCACTACTAAAATATGTACTAGATGAAGTTTGTGCTTTTGTTTGTCTTATTAAAGGTTCTATTTCCATAAATTTTATCAAATGAAATAAAGTGGGAATGAATATGCATGGTTGTAGGTCCATCTGTATGGTTCAAAGAAAGCCAAAAGTTTCTCTTATAAAGTCTCTCCCCCTTGATATCTTGGACTCTTCACTGTTCATGTCCTCTTCCGGCACAAGATACAAAAATACCATATTTATGATTCCCATACTTTGTACTTTTATGATATTTCATTTTTCAGATTTTGGGATGTTTTCCTGAATGGAAACTTTTATGGGACGAATAAGATGACAGTAAAAATGGCATGTCTATTAAGTTTGAGAAGGAAAGCAAATAACTAGTAGAAAGGAGGAAGACATGTGACGTCAGCAACTTACAAAAAATAAAGTTTCAGATGCTAAGTTTCCTTGTGTTGACTGGGATTCAAGAAAGTAAAGCATGGAAGACTCTTTGGGTAATGGCTCTGAATTGAGATTTTAGTACCATGACAGATATGTACACACTTTATTCACAGTGAAGTTTATGCCTCAAACCAAACTGGGTTTATTGAATTGAACTGGATCAAATGTTGTCAATTTTATCTTTTGGGTCTGAACTCTCAATTCAAAATCATTACCCAATGAGTCTTCCATACTGTGCACTCCCTGAACCATATTCTGTGACCCTGGACCTTCATGAAGAATTGTATCTTCAAAGAGCAAGTTCTTCTCAATTTGAGGAAAAAAAAAAAAGAGTAAACCCTGCAATTCTATTGAGGGTACTTATGCTGCTCTTACTAAAAACTATAGTCAAATGATCTCCAACTTCAAATTCATGAAAATCATCAAAAGAAAAAAAAATTGGCAGATAGTACATTTCACAGAAATTATTTATAAAAGAGTAAAGTTTATTTTAAATATTGTGTTTTGATTTGCTCCTCCTAATCACTAATAATGTTGAACATCTTTGCTTATTTGTAATTTGGATATTCTTTTTGGTTGTCTGTTCATGTCTTTTGCCTAGTTATTAAGTGAAATTCTTGTTTTATTGCTGTTGACTTTTGATGGTTTTCAATATATACTCTAAAACTAACCCTTTACCATATTTGTGCTTTGCAAATATATTTCCCCAGCACACACTTTGATTTTCTTTTTTCTTCTTAACAGGATCCTTCGCAGAGAAAAATTTCTAATTTTGATGAGACTCTGTTCATTTTCTTTTGTGGATTATACTTTTAGTTTCATGTATGTGAATACTTTGCTTATCCCTAGGTTCTAAACATTACTTCTATGTTTATCTTTAACAATTTTATATTGCATTTAACCTGTCTCACATTTATTTATTTTTTAAAAAATATTATTGGTGATTAATGTAATGAAATCAGGGTATATTTTTCAAGATTTATTTATTTATGCACACAAAAGCTGGGGTACAGACCAGAGTCCCCGGAGGTGAGAGGATTCACCAGACAGAGCGGGAAGCAGCAAAGGCAGACTGACTGAAACACACTGCTGAGGGCAGCAGCAAGCACAGCAGGAGAGGTCTCCTGGGCCATGTTGGTCCCCTCCCTGGCCGGCGACAGGGATCGAACTCATACTGCAGTGGCTGTGGTTTGCTTCACAGTGTGTTGCTTAACCCACTGAGCCACCAGGGAGGTCCCTGTGTCACATTTAAATTGAGTATATTTCATTAACTCTGGAAAGGTTTTAACCATCCCTTCTTCCGGTGTTTTTCCTACTCTGTTTTCTTTTCTCTTTCTGATATCCCAAGTAGGAATAAGTCTCACCTTTTGATATTGTCCCAAAAAAATTGGATGTTTGGGTTGTGTTGATATTATTTTTTTTTCGTTTTCAGTTCCGTTGAAGTGTTGATTGTCCATCAAACTCACTGAATATTTTGTATCCATTATGTCTACAGAAGAGTCTATTCTTCATTTCTGTTGTAGATTTTGACTTCTATTTAAATTTCTTCAAGTTTCCTCATCTCTGCTTACATTATCTTCTCATCTACTTCTTTCATTAGAATCCTTAACATAGCAATCATAGTTATTTTATTTTTGAAAGTAGATTAGTATTTTATCTTTTTCAGGCATTTTATTAATTAATTTAAATCTTTTCCCTTACATTGTTGTAGTGCCCATAAATGACCCCTCTGATCCAATAACTGTGCCATGTCTGAATTTGACTTTGATGACTATTTTGACTCTCCAGAGTGGGATCTTTCTGGTTTCTACATATACCTTGTGTTTTTGTTGAAACTCAAACATGGTGTTTCAAGTATGAAAAACTAAGGTACAGAGGCATATAGTATAAGGATTATTGTTAATCAGGCTATGTTTAGTGTGTGTGGCAATTACGGGTGTTAAAAGATTCAAATACCTCCAGCTTCATTTTATTTATCTCCTCTTGGTTTTAGACTCTTTAAATAACCACTAAAAATGAAGCAGTGTTTGGCAGTACATTCAGCTGTATTCCGCTGTTATTAGAATGAAATCTTATTGGTGTGGTGGTATGGTGTGTGTTACGGGAATCATACTATAATATTCCTATTAAATATCAGTCTTATGAGTCTGTGACTCAGGAAAGCAAACTAGATTCTTATTTTTCCAGTGGCATCCTTTTCCTCCATGCCTGTAATGACTTTCCTGGTATTCCCAACCTATTGTCTTAAATCCTTGACTCAGTGTACTGTGATATTTTTCTATCCTGGATGAGGCAAGAATCCTGGAAGAATTGTAGAAAAAGGAATAACATTCCCCCTTTTTCTGGGATAATGTGTTAGGGAAGGTCTGGAGTTAAGGCCATTGTTATGAAGAAGGTTCTGAATGTATTTACAAATATTGTGCTTCCCTCTCTCTGCCAAAGATACCAGAACATCTTTCTCAGATCTTCACCATGACAGCCTGGTGGACTTTCAGAATGTACAGACCACAAATGTATAGGGACATAGTATAATAAAGAGGACAGAGAAAGACAAAGCCACTAGATTAGCATTCAAATATCAACCACTTTAAATATGAGTAAATAAAGAGGATTTTTAATATCTAATTTTTACATGAACTAAAGCCTCAATGATTAGATTTTTCAGACCTAGTCCATTCCTTTGTGTATCATTTAATCCACATATATTAGCATTAATTACTAATATATATCTGGTAGTTTGTATGAAGAGCACAACTTTCTCCTTTGAGCAGCAATCAACATTAAGAGGTTTTTAGGGATTTTTTAAAAACTGGTATAACCAATCTTATTAAAAGGTCAGAATTAATCAGTGTCTTTCATAATCCTCACATACAAATAGTAAAGATATTTTTTTTTCCTTTCCAGCTTAATGGTTGCTGACCATTAGAATTCCAAATATATGACACTTATTTAAATACAACTTCAAACTCCACAGTTGGGAATTGAATAGATAAAAAATAAAATTTAAGAGTAGAAGAGAATATCTGGCATCTAAAATGGCTCAGTAGGATACAAATAAGTAAAACATGGGGATGAAATGAATTGGAACTGAATCTATTTGCATTAGGGATTGAACATGATGTGCTCAGTAGGAATGTTTGAAACACTTCACTGAACAATAGAAAAATAAGTTGAATATTTTAGCAATGTCTCGGTAGTCATCAAATGAGCTTTTGTTGTGCATCTAATTTCATCCATTTTCTTTCCAAAAGTGATGGTCTCTTAATATGTCTGTAAAAATAATCTATATTTTGTCCTCAAATGAAGTCAAAATTCCAATATAAATAAAATTTCTCTCTGAGCACCACTTTCTTTTGATACTTTCTGAGGCTTTTTTGGTTGACGTTGTAGTGTTGGTAGTTTTGACTTAGTTTTAGATTTCCTTGCTCTTATCCATTATACTCTTTTCAAAATGCCTTTAAGTGAGAAATCTGTAATGTATAAATTGACAGTCCTTGAAGATCTGTGTTCTGCTCCTTATCAATACAAATTAACTGCATGATAAGAAAATACTGCTTTTTGCTATGTGCTTGCTTGTTTTGGCTAAGAGTCTGTATGTGCCCATTTATATTCATTTGCAAGACTGATATAATAAAACATCACTGAACAGGATTCAGAAATCTACTTCCTCACAGCTCTGGAGGCTGGAAATCCAATATTAAGGTGTTGTCAGGGGTGGTTTCTCCTGAGGTCTCTCTCTTGGGCTGGGAAATGTTCTTTTCATTTTATTTCATGTGGCTTTCTCTCTGTTGGTATGGCTCTCTGGTATCTCTTTTGCAGTATCCAAATTTGTTCTTCTTATAGGTCCACCAGTCTGATCAAATTGGTATCCATGTTTATGGCCTTACATAACCCTAGTTACTTCATTAAAGGTTTTATATCCAAATATAATATCCAAACTGCATTATGCAGTACCGAGGCTTCTTATGGTTTTATTTATTTTTTTTTATTATTGCTTCTTTCCTTCTTTTTTTTTAATAATTTTTTTCCTTTTTTTATTAAAATATTTTAAAATTTACATATACTTGCCATTAATTGTAATCCCCATCACCATCTCACCAGTGCTCCCATCTTCCCTCAACCCTCCCCCTCCCCTCCCCACCAGGTGTCCCCAGTCTGTCCTTGTCTCCTCATTTTTGGTTTCTGTGTCTTTATTGCT
>JAGFMF010011457.1:3014876-3029857 GCA_019455555.1 Galemys pyrenaicus | reverse complement strand
GAACTCTCTTACACTGCTGGTGGGAATGCAAGCTGGTCCAACCATTATGGAAAGCAGTATGGCGGTTCCTCAGTCTACTAAGAATGGAACTTCCATAGAACCCAGCAATCCCACTCCTAGGAATCTACCCAAAAGGTGATTCTGTTCTTTACAACATCTGTGCTCAGGCAAAAACTACTTAACCAAAACCTAACCTGTTGAATGTTTTCACAGTCTAATTAACCAAGAGAAGGGAAATCACCAACTCCTGATGGTTTTGTTCTTCCTCATGAAAAGAGAAATACTCAATCTCAGCCCACAATAGTCATCGTTTTCCTCTAACAGGTAGGAATAAACTAGAGACACTTGTAAATTTCATAATGTATATCATAGACTTGCCAAAAGTCAGAGACCTAATCAGGATATATCCCCTATGTGCACATCTCACCATTGCACTACCAAAGGACTGTTTGTAGGTTTCCCTTTTACCTGGTGAAAGACTATTAAGAAAAAAAAATAAGACCAATCAAAAGACAAAAAATACAATTTGAAGAACTAGAGCAAGCATCAGAACCAGACATAGCATGGATGTTAGAATGATCAAACTGGATATTAAAAACAACTATGATTAATATGTTAAGGATTCTAATGGATAAAGTAGGCATCATGCAAGAACATATGGACAATGTAGGCAGAAAGATGGAAATCCTAAGAAAAAATTAGAGAATTTTACAAAGCACTGTAACAGAAGCATAGAATGCCCAACTTATTAGGAGTCCAGACACAGCTGAGGAAAAACCTCTAAGAAGTTATCAGTAGAATCTTCATAAAAACAAAGATAATAGTAACTGATGAAAACAGAATATCCAGGTCTGTAGGGAAATTACAAAATGTGTAACATATGCATAGTGGGAATACCAGAAGGATAAATGAGAGAGGAACAGAAGAATTCATTGAAACTGTAATGATTGAGTTTCTCCCAATTAAGTCTGGCATTAACCACAGATTCAGGAAAAACAGCCCTGAAGGAGAGGAATGCTGAATCCCGTACACGTCAGTATATAATTTTCAAACCACAAGAAATAAAAATCAAGAAATATCCTGTAAGAAGCCAGAGAGGGGAAAAGCACCTTTCCTAAAGAGGAACAATGATTAAAATTATATCCAACTTCTTGTCAGAAGCCGTTTAAGGAAGAAGAGGGTAGAGTGATATATCTGAAGTGTTGAGAGAGAAAAACCCACTGACCTAGATAGTCTGAAACTGAAGTTATAATTCAAGAGGGAAAAACTTTCTCAAAGAAAAAGTAAATTTGTTGCTTACCTGCTTTGCAAAAAATGTTAAAGAAGTTAAGAGAATGAAAATAATAGAGCTCTGAAACTCAGATCTACATAAAGAACATAGAAGTTGAAATAAGTAAAGGTAAATATTTTTATTCTCATTAATTGTTCATCTAACAGATAATAGCCTACTAAATTCTAATACCAATGATATATTCAATTATGTATGCTTAAGTATGTAATATATATGCATATTTGTTTATGGCTTTTAATATATAAATGAAATTAATGATAGCAATAATATAAAGGATGGGGATAGGGAACTAGTATAATTTTGTGGTTATAAGGCACTCACATTACCATTGATATGGTATAATGTTATTTAAAAGTGGACATGATATATCTATTAATGTAAATTGCAAATTCTAGGCTGCCCCCTAAAAAAATGAAAAAAAATAGAAATATAACTGATATGTTAATTAAGTGGTGGAATCACATAAAATACTCAATTATAACCACAGAAGGCAGAAAAACAGAGAAACACAATGATAAATAGAAAGCTATAAAAATATGGTAATTATTATTAAGACAGCAATGTGGCTTCTTATAAAACTACTATCCAACAATTATGCTTCTTGGTATTTACTCAAAGGATTTGAAAATGATGTTTTCATAAAACATAAAACCTGCACACAGATGTTTAAGGCAGCTTTGTTCATAATTGCCAAAGCTTGAAAGTAATCAAGCTGTCCTTCAGTAGGTGAATAGATAAAGAAGAAAATACAACATAATGCATTCAGATAAGAAAATATTATTCGGTGTGAAAATAAAAAGGCTATCAAATGATGAAAAGACATGGAGAAATCTTTAATGCATACTACTAAAGTAAAGAAGCCAATCTGAAAAGACCATGTACTTTATGATTTCAACCATATGACAGTAAGTTACTTATAAACAGCTTGATTCCTAAAGAAGCTTGCTTTGAGCTTTGTTAGGGAGAACAGACTTTGGCAAGAGGATATGTCCCTAGAAACCAGGCAATACATTCCTGAGAACTTTATCAAATGTCTCATGTATTCATAAACTTTCCAATCTATGGATGGGAACATTAATTCTGGTTTTGTGTGACTCGGTAAGTTATTCTCTGTGCTCCTCTGTCACTTCTTTTATGGCTTCTGGTAGTTTCCTTACATCCATGCACTAAGCAGGACTCAAGTAATAACTTGGAAGAGTCCTTTCAATAGCCAGTGTTTTTTCTATGTACAGCTCTCCATGCTGTTCTTCCTGTGAAAGAACTGCCCTGGCCTTTTGGAATTCTCATCTTTGCCTTCTCACTGCAGAAAGGCTCTGGGTTTCATCTTGGGTTATCCTCCACATGCTGAATCCTGGAAATTTTCTACAGCCAGCAACCTGGGGCAATTTTAGCCTTACCTTGATTGCTTCTCTCGGAGATTACATTCTTCTGTCTCTTCATATAACATATTGAAATCCTTTCTTTTTTCCCATTTTTAGAAAGTGTTCCACACTAGAGGATAGATCTGTTGTCTATTAAGATGTTACTCCATCTTAAAAGTTTCATTAGCAGATATTTTGAAATTGTGACAAACTCAGGAGTACAAAAAGCCCATTATAAACAGTCAACCCTACAATAATATCCCAAATATGCCCAATATCTAATCCTCATTTAACGAGGAAAATA
Organism: Galemys pyrenaicus; assembly: GCA_019455555.1. Lineage (NCBI taxonomy): Eukaryota > Metazoa > Chordata > Mammalia > Eulipotyphla > Talpidae > Galemys > Galemys pyrenaicus. Next base: position 3,026,901 of record JAGFMF010011457.1, on the reverse strand, counting down.
AATTCTGGGTTTTTTCTAGTTGTTTTCAATATATACATTGAAGTTTAAAGGACTACATATAGTCAACTTCATCTTGCTAAAAAAAAAATATATAAATATCCATGTATATTTATATATGTAATATTATAGTTTACTGTCAATTGACACTTGTTATATAATGAAATTTAAGTTATATACATTACCCTCTATTTTTTCTGATATTTATCCTTACAATATTTCTATTTTAAAACATATATATATTCTCAAGTATGTCTAGCTCTATGAATATGTACTTATAATTAGAAATATTTATTCTATTAATTAGCTCTGTAAGTTTAAATAACTCCCATATACCTCTATTCATTAACTTTAATTTTAATCATTTATATATAAATATCTAACTCCTTGATTTATTCCTTAATTTATTCTTTAGCATTGTTATTAAATTGTTCTTGCATACTTTTATCTCTCATGTACAACAGATAATTTTACTTTTTTCATTGAAGAGTGTTATACATTCTGATCAACTATCATAGCTAAGTCAGTTGGATCAAAGTGTGCCCCAATAAATTATGTTTATAGTAGCATAGCTTTTAATATAATAAATTCAAGAGCCATTTAGTGATCCAGAAATTTTATTTATATGTTTCTTTATAGCTTCAACTCCATAAGCCCTAAGCTGATAGAAGAAGACATCCTGTTACTGAGGTTAAATAAATGCTATCTTCCTGAAATATTTAAATTTTCTTCCTATTTGAAAACAGGCTATAAAATATGGTTTGCCTTTTTCCTTAGTGTTCTTAATTGCCTTATGTACCTATTTGGAAACAGAACAAGACAATTTATCATTGTCACTGAGTTTCCTGTCTATTCAATTTTGTTGTGTACTGTATGGTATATCAGACACAGAAAACAGATGGCACACAAAATAAATAATGTGGGATGCATCTATTTACAAAAAGGTATAGATAATGTTGCAAATGGGTTTAATAGGAGGTGCAAGGTAGAGTGTTACAACATGGTATGGAACAGCAAAACCATCACTACCACTTTCCTACAAGGACAATGGCAGAGAATTAGAACACAAATGGAAAAATGTATTTACCATGTTTGTATGGCCAGATTAAGAGGAGCAGTGGCATTTGTTTGATGGACACAATTAGCCTGAGGCAACTCTGCAAAGAGAAAGCCAATAGTAAGAACAACTTGATCTTATATTGTAGTCATCCACTCTCCTTTTCCATTGGCTAAACCCAACACAAAGCTAGTCACAAAGTAGCTCATTCATGGAATCTATATCAATCATTTTTGGAGGCTAAACATAACATTGAGAAGGTGGAATGTGAACCTGGAGGGACAAATGTAAGTTATATGTCAAAAATTGGTTATTGATTTTCCCTTTTCAAAGTCCAGGTTTTTCCTTTCCAACTTAAGTAGTTCCTAGATTTTATTACTGCCATCCATTATTTTATTGCATTCCTGTTCTTCAGATATGTGTTTTTCATGTCTTCTATTTCTCATTTATTTAATCAATATGTATCTTTAACTAACTTGATGAAAATTAAAAACTATTCTGCATGCACAATTAACTAAAGTTTTTCCAGATGTAGAATTAGGTTCCAAATAATTTTCTGTTTGCATTTTAAACTGATTCATTTTATGGTGGCTACCAACTTACAAAAGGAACTTCTGGTGCCTATCCTTTTCATGTAATGCACTGTCAACTCTTGTCATTCATGTTAGTTATGTTCTATAAAGTCACTAATAATATGACTTAGTGAATTAGTGAATATGGAAAAATTATAATTAGAGGATATATAGCTTTGTTAGATTTTTGTGAGCCTCTGCCCACAAAATTTTGTCAACCAATTGCCATATAATCTTTAATAATGAGCATTTAATGTGTAATACCTTATTTGGTATATATTGTTGATTCACTAACACTGAACACATAGTCACCAATACTGTGTAACTCATGTATGACTGAAGCCTACATAACACATGTATCTTTTTCCAAATATAAGAAGGCATATCACCACTTTCTTGCATTTACACTAAATGGTATTTCTACAATATCGTGGGAGTCATTTTAAACAAAAGTCAAAAACTAAAAGCAAAACATGCAACACTAAATGTCCTATGAAATGGATACTGTTGACAGTATAAGTCCAAGCAAGAAGGCAGAGTGTTACCTGCATCAATCAGCTGAGGGTGGAGGAGTGGTAATTGCTAAGAGTATCTCTAGCTTCAGGAAAATTTTGAGAAAAATTCGTTCCTGAAATAAGTGGTACTATATAGCTGTTCACTGCAGAGGACCACCAGAGAAAGATATTTTAAAGGAGAAACTATAAAGTTCATTACTCCCATTTGTCTTAAAATCAGTCTAATCAGTCCTCACAATAGGATACTAAATTTTATGGTAACACAATGGACATAAATATGAGAAATGTTATTTGACAAATAATTGAGATTAAACAGAATCCTACACCTGTGATTTGAATTTACAGTGTCTCTTAACTCTCCATGGTAATTTATATTTCCATATAACTTTTGGAGTCAGTTTTAAAATTAGCACACACAATTGATTTTTTTGTAGGGCAAATTTGGCAAATTTATGTTGAAATTTTTGCAATTTTGAGTCTTCTAAACCATGTGTGTTTTTATAGTTACTTAGTTATATGATTTCTCTCAATATTTACAGGTAGTTTTCTAAAAATGTATATGCTTCTTTAGTTAAGTCAGTTATAAAGAAAATCTGTTATCTTTGATAGTATTGGAGTGTTAATTTCTATGTGTGTTTTTGGTCATACAAATATGCATTTGGTAATTCTATAGTGATATTTTCTCCAATATGTTTGATAAATTCACTTTAACAAGTCTAACAGTTTTCTACATGTTGCTTGAATTATTTGACATAAATAGTATATATGAAAATAGCAGTTTTCTATATTTCTCCTTGGTTTTCATTATATTTCTATTTGCCTTATCACATTGATTACAGCTTCCAATGCAATGGTAGTTAAAAGTGATGGCACCTTTTTCCCTTTCTAACTTACACGACTTGTTCTAGGTTTTTGCTTGTCATTTTTTTTTAAGATAAGATTTATCAGATTGAGGTAATTATTCTCTATTCTGAATTTGCTGAAAGTTTATTGATTTGAACTATGTGAATTATATGTACATTTACATACATAAAATTTACACATTATATGTGAATATATACATAGATATATATGTGTGACTATACATATAATTAGTATTACTTGAGCACAGGGTTCATTCTGTTACCAGCTACTATATTATTTATCTTAATACTCCTTTATTTTAAGTATTTCCACTCTTTGACTTTGTAATTACAATATTTAAAAGGGCAGTTATTCTTTATTTTAATGAAATGTTTCTCATTTCGAGGTTCATGTGATGCTTCCTCATGGTTATATGCATGTCATATATCTCAGGCCAAAACACTACATCAGATATTGTGTCCTCCTTAGGGTATCACAGATAAAGGGACCAAAGTTCATCTGCTCCTCATTGATTATATGAAGGATAGATCTGATTTGTGATTTTTGCAACTATAAGTAATCTATTGATAGATACTCCAAGGATATGTAATATTTCAATCATTATTAAAATTCTTTCTTATAGTTAACATCCATTGATGATTATTACTTAAACCTTGCCATACTATCATGCTTACAAAATGATCATTTTCCATTGCCTACATTTCCTCACATTTACCAATTTGTACTAGTTTTCTTATAAAAAGAGTTCTCCTTCTTTCATTATTTATTGCTTGCTTACTGACTGACTTATTTCAATATTTACTAATTATTGTGCTCACTCATTTACTTTTCTTTTTCACTAATGACCTAAATATATCAATCTTCTTAATTAATTTAGGCTAACATTTCCTCCTGTATATTCAATGGAAGCTTCTGTGTTCTTGTTATATCATCATCAAGTAGTCTCTCTCTCTCAACATATATCTATAAGTATGTTGACATACATGTGTGCATACACAGACACACACACTGTCACACATAATCATTTCTTTCTGGGAGTTGTAAGACCTCCCAGGCTAATCTCATGCCTATACTACCACCTATAATACGTTTTATTATGACAGTTATAATTTCATTAATTATTAAATCACCATTCTAATATTCTCCTTTAATCGTTTTTAGTAAATTCTATTTATGAGGTGCATGAGATTTTTGTAATATCATATCTTCTTTGTGAATTTACATTTCAAGACTATGAAGTGACTGACTTTACATCTAGGGATTTTTTTGCTTTGAGGTTATTTTTCTGATTTTAATATATCTAAGATAGTTTACTTAATGTTGATATGAGGTGTATGTCCATATTTTTGCATTAAATCTGTTTATTGTATTTTGCATATGTTTCTAAAAAAAAAAGTTGAGTCTCCATTGGCTCTGTTTTGTAATTGTCTAACTCCAATGAGTTAAAACACTGCTATTTCCAAAACATCACAGAAACAATAACAGAGAACAGACACCATTCATATGTTTGACTTTATGTGATGATACCTTTCTTTTTCACATAACACTTTAAAAACTAAATATATAGTCTATTTATTTAGAACAAATATCTGAGGCATTGGTCCAGAAGTGGTCAAGATGTGGTTAATGAAGTTTCCTTTTCATTGCATCTACCCTGAAATGGAATTTATCCATTCCAAAGCTAAAACCTTTGACTATATAAGTTTTTGCTTTGGAATCAAAAACAAAATATGAAGAAAGTGCAATACCTTCTTTGCTCATGGAATCCACAATAAACACAAATTTACTTTAAGGGCCCTAACATTAAGACTGCATATTTTTATTTTAACATGACTGGGTATGAAATAATTTAAATGGTGTCTTCTTTCTTTTTATTTTTATTCTATTAAACTCAGTAACCAGTGGGGGGGGAAAAATCACTGGCTTTTGGGGAATTACCTCTCTAGGCAACTAACAAAAATATGAAGCATTTATTCCTGTGAGATAAAATAGATAGAAGCAACAACTTAAGAGGAATAGGACTTCAGTGGTGATGAGTGAGAGTAAAGGCTAAAACAAAGCAACAGATTTTTAATATTATAAGCTATTTGAGTCCTTCAAACAATGTTCTTTCTCTTACCAATATAAAGATTTGGTGTGTTAATACAGAACAGGTTTCAACTTTATACATAAAGACTAGATGAGATCAATTTTTAAATCCTACAATCTTAGAAAAGAAGTGCTTTGTTTTCTAAATGGGTAGAATGACATTAAGCACCTTTCAACATAAGGAGCTCATTCTGCAGTTATAGATGAGTATTTTAACAAAGAATAAAAAATGATGTAAAATTAATTAATCATTGGACCAGGTAAAAGTAATGTACTCAGCTTAAAAAAAATGTATACCTCTTTATTCAAGGCCATCCACCAGCCAATACTCATTAAAAATGTTCAGGTACAAGGAGTGTAGTGTGTAACTCTGGTTGTCCAGCATTAACGATAGGCAACATTCTAGCTAGCCATCCCAGCATGAGCCAGTGTGGTGTCATTTCATTAGTGGATAACATTTTTTATTCTTTTTTGCATGAGAGAGAGGAAATGGGAACTATTGCTATGTACTGTGAATACTGTGATGTTAATACTCATTAAAATATGGAAGCATGATTGATTATAAGTACAATAACTATTATTACAGTGAACTGGACAATTATATAATGAGAGTACAGTAATAAGGGAAAGACAGAAAGTCTGTGTTCTGGACACTGGAAATATAGAAAAATACCAGAGAAGAAAGTTGATAGGAAAAAAAGACATTACGATTTTATTTGAAGATATTCGCCAAATGATAGGTTGCTAAAATATCCCTAACTGAGAAACCCTGAGATTTACAAAAGATCAGTTTATAATCATAAGAGACTACATAATTCTATACCCAAACCAACAACAAAATTGAGAAACAACAAATCTGGAGAAATGGAACATGAAAGAAAATGGCACGGTTCAATTATATACCACATGATAGGCATTCTAATATATATATATTAATTACATAATCTAAATTTAGAAAGATTACAAATATGAGTAAATAATCTAAAATTATTTCTCAATATTCTGAAAGGAACATTTTTATTATTAGATATAGAATGTAAGGAAGCACTGAAAACAGTGGATATATTTTATATATATTTATATATGTGCATTAGCAATTATACGCATATTTGGACTAAATAATTTTTATCTTGGAGAGGGTAGACATACAAATAGGGTTAGCTTCTGTGTTTTCATAATATAAATGGTATCTAACTTGATGTTTTCCATTCACCTATGAAAAATTGCACTAAAATAGATATAAAATGAAAAATGATGGGGAAAGCAAAAAAAGAAAAAGTTAGAAACATTAAAACTAAGGAGAAAATCTAAAGAGAAATAATGATATAACTCTAATTTTCAGCTAGATTAACTGGGTTAAATTACTAAAAACTTATCTCAAGAGACAAATATCATATAAGAAATTATGGAAAGATAGTACTCGTCCTCTTAACTGCAATTTCCTGATCCTCTATCAACTAGAAAAATAAGGATAGAATTTATAGAAATTTATCAAAATGAGAAAAATTTGGAAGTTGGAGAATGAATAGTCATATGTTTAAAGGACATGAAGATTGTACTACAGTAAAGTATAAAATAAGAAAATGAATTTTAGAATTTTATTTTACACAATATGGAGAAACTGAGCTACAAAGATGAACACCATAGAAATAAAGTTTTTATATTTAATTTGATAGACACAAGAAATTCAGCATTTAATTTTTTGAAAAACAACTTTGTTGATGTATGATTGACATACAAAGAAGTTGTATATAATTAATATATGTATATGGAACTACCATATATTTATGTATACATCTATATATATTTAAGGCTATATTATATAAATATATATATGCACACACACATAGGTGTATATATATATATATATACACATATACCCACAATTTTTTGATGAGCTTAAAATAAGCCCATCGCAACATTCAACCATAAATATATCACCTATAAAAATATCCTCTTTCCTTCTTTGTTTTTATATTTGTGAAAGAGATAAGGCCACTTAAGATCTAATTGCTTAGCAGAGATATTTAAAGAAAACTTAAAAGTGAAAATAATATAGTTTAAGCTCATAGTTTTTATAAGTAAAAACCATAGGGGAAATGGGTATTTATTGACAAATCCTGAATTAGAGCGCAAATCTAACTTTACTTTATCCTATACTTTCTTACTAAGGTATCTATTGCAGTAAAAAATCAATTAAATATTTTGAAAATTCCTTGGGTAACTATTTTTTAGTTTATTTTTTATTTAGGTAACACTGCTTTACAACACTAGATGATTCAGAGGTACAGATTCACATCTCTTCAGATGTGTTATCACACCACACCCACTTCCAAGGCACCCATAGACCCACAAAACAATCCTTTGGGCTAGATGGAGACACCCTCCAACCCTCCCTCTGGTCGACTCACTTTTACAGTCAGATTTCTAGGGTTTGCTTGTTTGGTTTGTGTCATTGTTTTTATTACATCTCCAGTCACAAGGTAGATATTATTCAGACCAGTTTTCAAGGATTGAAATCAATATTTAAAAGTCTGTGTCTTTAGATGAGATTTTTATCTTTTTCACAAAGGACCAGTCAACTGTAGACTGTTCTGGGATGAATTATTGGGAAAAAGCACAGTTGTTGATCTATAGACCACAATATGCAAGGTTGTTTGTTTAATGAGGGAGGAGTGATCTACATGCACGGTTGGGTGCTTTGCAGTGAGCTGAACCAATATATCTTTCTCAAAGCAAAATGAAGAAAAAATAATCTATCAAAAATACTTGACAGCCACCCGATCAATGTGCCATATTTGTTTAATGAAGACGCTGTGTTTAGTTCATTCATAATCATCCATTTTCCACACATATGAAATTTTCCAACTTTCCCCTTGCTTTCGGTGGTGGCTGGGGCAATTAATGTGCAGCATAGGAGAGGCCTACTGCTGAGCTAAACTAATCAGGGAACAGTTTTCTGAAGATAGAATTCTGTGCTTGCCATGTCTGATTAAGGTTAATGGTAATCATGCATATCAGTGTCATGTTATTTGTTCTTCTGGAAGTCCTGATATTATTTGTATAAATAGCACTATCTAAAGGTTATAATCCACAGTTTGCATTTAAATTGAGGTGTATTTTCTTCAACAATTAAAAAATATAAATAGGAATATCTACCTAAAAGAAAAGCATTTTATTCATGCCTATTTTTTCCAAATAGGCCTTTTTATTCATGTTTATTTTTTTTTTCCAAATAGGCCTTTTTTTTTTTTTTCCCAAATAGACTGCATCCATTTTGAACAAAGATACAGAATCTGACTTATGTTTTTATTTCCTAATTTCTTGGTTCTTTGGCAAGGTTACAGGATAAGAGAAGAATGTAGGAGATAAAATTAATTTAAAACATCTTATATTCAGTGCTATAATGTTTTAAAGATAATGATTCATTTGTACTTTTTAATGACTGTCTTAACTTAAGTATTGTTGCCTTCACTTTACAGAAATGGAAATAAGGTATTAGAGAATTTAATTACCTGACAATATTCTTACAGCTCTTCACAGAGCCAAGGGGAAAATGAAAGGTCTGTTTAATCCATACTTCGCAGTGTTTGGGTCATTTGGATCAGACCGATTAAGACAGCAGGTGGGAAGAATATCATATTAGCTGTATGATATTAGAAATATATCATACTATTTGTATGATATTAAGCAAGTCACCAAACTTCTCTGAGCCTTAGTTATCTTACATTTAATACAGTGATGCTGGATAATCTGTTTTCTTATCTGTGTGTCATTGACTGAACCACTTTAGAGAAATGTTTATGCTTTATTATTTTCTTCTATAAAGTGGGGATGATTATAAATTCTACTTTATAAACTTGTTATAAGATCAATTAATTGGCATGTGTCGAATATGTAAAGCATACCTAGCATATTTCAAATCAATGAAGGTGTTATAATTATTGTTAAAGTCAAAGTAATCTATGTTGAATGTAAAGCAGCAAAAAGAATACGAACATGGATAATTGTGGTAAATAGTCTTAGAAGTAACAGTTGAGTACATATTGCTATTTTTATTAAAAAAGATAAGGTAGTCTTGTAAATCAAGGGCTCCAATCTAATAAGCATGTATGGGAACAATGATCAATAGCTAGTGGCAAAATTTGGATAGTGAATATTTTTTCCACTATATAATTAAATGACTCAGAAGTTCCAGGTTTACACTGATTGTTTAGTAAGTTTTTCATTGGTTTTGACACTGTGATTATGACTGTGCCTTACTTTCCTCTTCCTTCCAATTATCTACTTTTTTAACTTTGCTATTAGGTTGACTTTTCACATATGTAAATTTTATACTGTTTTCATTCATGAACTTTGTGTCTTCCAGTAAAGTTTCCACTGAATCTTTGAAACTACATCATTCTGTTTTTCCTAAAACCTATTTTTTCTTTATTTCTGGGAGCCATCCAATATATTAGCTAGATTTCTTTTAAAAAATAGAATAAATGATGTATTGCATTAAAATGGAGATATGCATGGTATGTCTACTAAATTTTATTCTTTTTTTTTTTTTAAGGTTTATTTATGCTGGGATGTAGGCCAGAGGTGTGGTGGGTGAGAGGATTCACCAGAGACAGAGTAGAGAGCAGAACAGGCAGATCTACTGAAATACAGTGCTGAAGGAGCAGCTGGAGGGTGCAACAGGAGAGGTTTGCTGTACCATGTGAGTCACCTCTCTAGCTAGGGATAGAATTCATGCTGCAGTGGCTGTCAATAGCTTCATAGTGCTGAAACTTAACCCCTTACAACTAGGAAGCACTGATTTTTTTCTTAAAGTTCATTAAAAGAAGAATATATGTAAACTATTCAATTGATTTAATAACAATTGTAAATACTATACAATGGCTGCTTTTGTTCTTCTGTATACTTGTTCTGAGTGTTGAAATCTGGAAAGTGAACTTTATATGTGCATTTGATTTGCTAGCCCACTTTCTGCTCTCTGTTCAGGTAATTACAAATGACTGTGTCAGATGTGGTTTAACAGTTGCCATGTGATGATGACTTATATAAATACATAGCCAAAGAAATAGGGTGAGTGAGCTAAGCATGCATATTTTAGTATATATTCCAGTACTCGTGGGTTTCAATACTCACTAGTAGCAGCAGCTCATCTTATACCAAGCTTAACTGTTGCATATTGTTCCCACTCTCCCTAGTCACATCTCTGGCATTACAATGAAATAAATGACTTTGCTTTTTATTTCTCTGGGATTAAGATCGTGAAAATGAAAAGATCATGGGTCTCATGAGCTTACCTCTTTTATATACTTTTATTCTCTTCTACCTTTAAATACTAAACATTCCACTTGGAAATTTAATTAAGTTTATTCTTACTTAACACAGGGCTGGAACAACACATGTTCCAAAATGTATCTAGAAAAAAATGTTAAAATTATGTCTTCATTTTCTTCCTCTTGTATCTTTCAAATAAAATACATTCCCAGGAAAGATGGGAGCACGAGGGACTGAGGTGATGGTGCACTGGTGAAATGATGATGGGGATTACAATTGATGGCAAGTATATGTAAATTTTTTTTAAAAATTTATATTAATAAAAAAAAACGCATTCCCAAATCTCTATCAGAATAAAAGCGAATGTACCTTTCAAGTTTCCTATATTTTCAATTTATAACTCTAATTTTCACTTTCCTCTCACCATCATGTTTTGTTTTTTAATCAACTGTTTGCCTGTTTCCAAATTTAATCACAATTAATGAGTTGACTTCTACGTTAGTCCTGGTGATGTTATTTTACAGGGATTAGAATTTTATGCAACTTTGAAATCCTTGATTTAAAATCCCCTCCTCAAAAGTTCTTCCCTCAACTACTACCCCATTGCATTATGCTAGCTTTTTCCTCTCCTCATTCTTTCCTCTTCTCATCCTAACAAAAACTACCTAGATAATGATGGCAAAAATGGAGTATCCCCTCCAGAGAAAAGGTTGCATATTGCACTGTAAGTTTCAACCAAAAATAAAGACATATTCAATACTCTTCTTAAGGAGAGATTATAAAAATAATTAAGATTATTTAAAGTAACAAAAGGGTTACTATTAATGGATGTTGCATCATATGTATTTTGTAGATTTGTATATTTATCCAAATATGTAAAATATTTTCTATTCACTTTAAATGTGTACATAAGAAATGTAAATGACTGAGAAATGTATTTGGCTGAAATTGTGATAAAGAAATAATCCAGAAGGTAACAAACGTATTATTCAATATATATTTTTAGTTGAAATACAGTTAGGTAACTCATAAACTAAGTGCTTCCTTAGGAGAATCTGACAAGAATGAAGTGATATACCTTTGCAGAACCACATATAGTTCTCGAAATTTTTAGTATTTATTAGGAGAGTATGATGAAGAATGGAGTTGAAAAGTGTATACTGAATGGAATGACTGCATAAGCAATATGGGGAACCATTTGTATTGGGACTGTGGTGAGCACATTTGTCCAGAAATCCTCCTTTACCAACTTGGTGAACATCACTTATGAACATAAATTCTTTCGGAAGATTCACCAGGTATATGCCTTCCTCCCCCACTACCATTTATATAAAAGGCAAATTCTCCAATGAATTTCAAATTCTCCAGTGATCAGTGCAAAAATAGGAATTGGCTCAACCTCAATACAAAGACAATATAGAAAAAAGTAGAAATATTCTTTTTAAAAAGTTATGCTAGATTTTTTTCATTAAAAAAGTGTGCCATAGAGAAAATGTAATTCTGTCCAAGTACTTGGCCAAAAATATACAAAAATATCAGACAACTTTATTGTTTTTTACTTTTTTTATTTATATATATTTGACATCAATTGTAATCCCCATGTATTCCCCATCACCATCTCACCAGTGCACCATCACCTCAGTCCCCCGTGCTCCCGT
>JAGFMF010011457.1:2999257-3014510 GCA_019455555.1 Galemys pyrenaicus | reverse complement strand
GCTCTCTGTGGTGAATCCTCTCACCCCCCCCCCACACCTCTGGCCTGTACCCCAGTGCTTGTATGCATAAATAAATAAATCTTTAAAAAAAAAAATAAAAGCAAGATCTCAGGGCAGAGTTGATGGGAGAACTAGAGATGAAACATGAACTAGAAAAATAGAACAGAAGTAGAAATGAAAACAGCCCAGAAATGAAAGGAAAAATTCACAACAAAAGCAAGTAAAATACACATTACATTAAATTCATCACGAATAAAAAATAATAAAAATTAGAAGATTTAAAAACTTAAGAAGAAAAAATGAAAATAAATAAAATATCTTGAATAATGTCACCTCAATAAAACAAAACACAAAAGCTGATAAATCTGAAATAAGATTCCTACATCTGTTTGGATAAATGTCCTCAGAACAATATGAAAGAAGAAAGACAAGACTGTCATTGAGCAGACACTGTATGTCTTTTCTCCTCTGGTCTTTTCCAGATATCTCATATTGTGGTTATTCTTGGTGGACCAAATTAGAGGTTCTGGGAGGAGGCAGGTCCCTAACACATAAATAACCTCATTTGTAGCTTGTCATCAGGGGTTGAGACAAACTGTAAAGTCTTCCTCAGCCATGCTCTTACATAGAAAAAAATAGAACTCTCTTTGTGTACCTCAGTACCTACCCTAGACAGCCCCAGGTTGTTTCCTAAGTTAATCTTTGTGTATGGTGTGAGATGATGGTCTAGTATCATGCTTTTGCATATGGCGGTCCAGTTTCAATAACACCATTTATTGAAGAGACTTTCCTTTCTCCATAGTTTGCTTTTGGCTCCCTTGTTATGGATTAACTGTCCATATAAATGTGGCTTTGTATATGAGCACTCAACGTTATTCTATTGGTTTGTGTGTCTAATTTTATTCTAATATCATATTGTTTTGACTACTATAGTTTGTGGTATTGTTCGAAGTCTGGGAGTGGTGTACTTCCATATTGTTAGAATTGTTTTGGATATTTGGGATCTTTTATGATCCCATATAAATTTCAGTAATATTTCTTTAATTTCTTTAAAATCTGTCACTGAAACTTCAAGTGGGATTGCATTTAATCTAAACATTGCTTTGAGTAAAACAGTCATTTAATAATGTTGGTTTTTCCAAATCATGAGCAGGGAATATCTTTCCATTTCTTTGTCTCTTCTTTTATTCCTAATTATTTACTTGAAATATTTAAGACTACTAGTTTGAACTACTAATTTATGCAGTTCTGTGTTCACTGCAGTACTATTTATAATAGCCAAATTAAAGAAACAACCTAAGTACATAAATGTAGATGAGTGGGTTAAGAAGTTGTGGTATATATAAAATGCAATACTAATACCACTGAGCTATAAAAAAAAAAAAAGACGAAATCTTGTCATTTGTGGCAGCATGGATGGCACTGGATGGGATTATACTAAGAGAAATAAATTAGAAGGAAAAAGACAAATATTGAATGACTTCACTCATATGTGAATATAGAGAAACAAAACAAAGGAATAGACACAATCAAACCAAAATAAAACCTAGAAATCTATAGAATTGAGGCCACCAAAGGGTTAGTGGAAAGATGGAAGGAAAGTGCGAAGGGATCCAGTGAACTATGGTGAGAACTATAGGTGCCTTTGTGATGGGTGTAATGTAGAAACATACATCTGAAGAGGTGTGAGCCTATATCTATAAATCATATACAGGGTGGTAAACCAATGTCACCTCAATAAAACAAAACACAAAACTAAAAGAAGTATATCTTCAAAAATATGAAAATGCCTTAATAAAATCTTAAGTATGGAATTGTGTAAGCAACTGAATGACTGTTGTAAATTATTCCATCCCTAATGCCAAGTACCTTTATAGAAATTTTATAAACATTAACTTCCCTATTAGGTTATATGGTTATATACATGACTATAACCTTAGATTATACACTTCACTGTAACCTTAGAAACACTGCACATTTCATTTATTTATTTTTATTTCTATAATTTAGATCTACATTTGAAATGATTGCATTTCTAGTATTTACTGAACATTTATGTATTTGTGAACAATTTCTGTATAAACCTCCTAATGTAATAACCCTCTCTGGTAGGTTTTATATAACTTTAGATGTGGAAAAAAAAACACAAACTGGTCAAATATATATTAAGTGGTAAACCTGCAAACAGAACTTAAACTATTTTTGCTTTGATTCTATGAGTACCAAGTTAGTTTAGAATAAAACTTTCACCTATTTAACTTCTAACAGGAAAAGTATTTTGAATAGATGCAGATCTATCCATACCTATTTTTTCCCTTTAGTAAATTGTATTGTTACTCTCTCTTTCTGATTTGTAACAGATAACAATGCATATAGTAAAGATTGTAATCTTTTGTATAATAGAAATTTTAGGTTTTTCAATGTTTTTTAATGTTTGAATATAATCATATGGATGCATGTGTTTATTATTGTTGAATGTATCAATTATCATTTTTCTTATCTTCACATCCCCATCTTAAATAAGCCATAACTGTCTCTATCTTGTATCATTTTACCTTAAATTCTAATATCATTGGAATATACATACATAGTTATTTCTTCTGAGTGTTAGCTGGCAGTATTCACCTACTTTTTGTATTTATATAATTAACAAAAATCTGATCATAGCAACTAATTTTCTAGTCCACTGATTTGAATCCCTTTGTTCTATACATCAAATTGTTCTAGAGAGAGAGCCTTTGCCCAACATTTTCTTTTATTCTCATTTCTTTCTGAATACATATACCCTATAAGAGCCACACATTAACTTACATGAAATAATATATGAATTATTTCCAACTGTAAAATGCTATAGTAGCAAGAAATGAAAATGTCTTTATTATTACTATTCTCCTAAGAAAAAGTTGTAATAATGTCACAAAAATATTTCTCCAGATGAATTAGACAATCATATTGAAAGCAAGTTAAGATTTTACTGGATTAATGTTAAATATTTATATTAATGGGACTATGGAATTTTATCATTTATAGTTCTTGCCATCTGGGTGCACACTGTTTTTGGTTTTGTTTAGTAAGTTCTTTCCATGTTGCTTAAACTATCCTCAAGTGCTTTATTTGCTCATTTTCTTATGTAGAAATATTTTTAAGCTTTTGTTTTGAAAGCATAGTTCCACATTCCCAAAGTATATTATTAATATCTGAGATATTAATAATAACTGTTGAAAAGAAATGTTTTATTGAATGTTTAAAATGTTTTATAGACTTGGGAAATGCTGATTTAGCTTTAACATATTTCTTTGCCTGTTACCTATTTAATCCTTAGATATATTGCCTTTATGACAATCTTAAAGAAGTGTGTCTTTCCTCAAATTTATCCATCAAGCAATTTTTGAAAGGTCATACCAAGAGTGTCTTGTTAATAAGAATTCATTGGGATTATTACCTTGGTTACATCTGTCATCTTTACTCTTACACAAAAAATTTACCTTGGAATTTCTTTTGGAGTCAAATTCTGTTTTGTTTCTGAACTAATATTCATTTTACTTTCATTCTTGAAAGATATATTTATTTTGTATAAAACAGATTATATGGAATACAATCAATTTTTTCCTTCTGGCATTTTATAGATTTTTTTCATTAGTTCTCTTATTTGGTGATGAAAAATAACCATTCTCATTTTTTCCACTTGTATGAGTTGATAGTCTTTATGTTCTATACTAGTTCCTTAAAGATATGGCCACATTTATATTTTGTACTTTTGTTAAGATTAGCCTTTATGAATCAAAATTAATCCTTAATTGATCATGGATAATTCTTTGCAATATTTATTCACTTTGTGTCTTCTCTATATTTTTTCTCTCCTATTACTACAAAGTGAACATGTTAGAATAGCAGTCTATTCTCTTTTATATCTAGCCTCTTTCCTATATCTGCCTCTTATTTGTTTAGATAAATTTCAAATCACCATCATTTTGTTCATGAATTTTCTTTTTAACTATACATATTCTGCGCTTAAATATATCTAATGAATTTTAATACCACACATTTCTAGAAATTGTATCATTGCTTCTTCAGGCACATGTAGTATACCTGAAGAATTAAATACTTAATTGTTCCCACATGCACACACACACAGATTCAAATACTGAATATTTGAATCAGTTGCCTGTCTTCTGTCAGCATCTATTCTTCTACATCTCATTTTCTTTGTGATTTGCAAATTTTGGCCTTAAGCTCAAATTCCTCAGAAGGTCATTTGCAGAGATTATTTATAACATGTATTGAATATTAGAAGATTTTTATTTGTATCTTTAAGACATTTGGCATGACAAAAAAAGAATTTTCTTCATGGTTAATATTTGGCATAAGGTATTTTGGAAACTCAGGCAGCATTAATTTTACTGCAAATCCATATAAGGAACATTTCTAGTTATAAACTCTTAAGAGATATTTACAATAGATTTTTCCTTTTTTTTCCCTTCCACCTAAAGAAAAGTTTTCAGTCAAGAAATTTTTCTTAACTTTCCTGGGAGGTAAATTTACAATCAATTCAATTTTTTATGATCCTCTATTTGGGATGACGATTTCCTGTTAGAGATATCAGTTTGGTTGGGCCTTGGTAACTTCCTTTATTCTTCTATTACAAACCCAATAGTGGGAAGGAAAGTTGAATGTTAGTCAGATGATAAAACCAAAAGGAGACATCTTTTCACAGCTGTGCAAATGACCTATATCAGAGAATCCAAACATTAAAAGTTTAGCAAGGATGTGAAGAGAATGAACTCATATACTGTTGTAATGTGGACTGGTCTAGCCCTTACAGAAAACCTTATGGACATTTCTCAAAATATTAAAAATAGAGCTTTCATATGATCCAGCAATTCCACTCCTAGGTATTTACCCAAAGAATGCAAAAATACTAATTTGATACGCTATATGCACTCTTATGTTCATTGCTATGCTATTAACAATACTCAAGTTATTAAATAACCAAATATGCCCAAGAACAAACATGAGATTAGGACAACATGTATGTATGTGTATATATATAATATATAATACATAATTTATATATATATAATTCACACACAGTGAATTACTACTCAGCTATAAGAGATGAACTCTTGCTATTTGCAGCAACATGGACAGAGTTGGAAGGAAATGTACTTAGTGAAATAAACCAGGAGTAAGACAAATACTGGATGGCTCCATTAATGTGGAATATAGAGAAACAAAACAGTCAGACAGAATCAAAACTAAAATATACCCTCAAAATCTTACTGTAAAACTGAGGCTAATAGAAGGGGAGAGGAAGGCAAGGAGATGAGGGGAGGGGACACATGAACTATGTTGGAGGACTGTGGGTGCTATTGTGGGTGTCATATGGTAACATACACATTAAGAGGTGTGATTCTATATTGTTGAATCATACACGGTGTTGTAAACCAGTGTTACGTTAATTAGAAAAAATAAACAAAAACAAAATGATCATATCATACAGAAATATATATATATATATAACACAAAGTATTTCAGATCACCATTACTTCACTCCAAGCTCCATGTACAGAAACCAGCCACATAACCTCCCATCCCATCCACCTCTTGTATTACTGGATTCTAGTAAATAAAATAATCTCTTTTATATTAATTTTCCTAATGGCTTCATTCTCCTAATCAGTCTTTCTCCTCTGGCCTTATGCCATCAATCTATTTATTAATCCATATTTCAGTTTTAATAAACTTTAAAAAGCTATTCAATTATATTCCTTCATTGGGCCTGCATTTCCCATCAGATACAGTTCATATAAAGTGTTTGGCACATCAAGATTTTGTCAATGACAGCCTTTTTGTCCTAATTTTGTCTGTGACAGCCTTTTATTACATCTTTCACTCATCTTTCCTTGTTATCCTCAGATGTGTGTTTTTGTTAATAATGAAAATTAACTAAATAATAAACAAATACTGCTGCAGTTCTCATTTTTGTTCTTAATAACTTTTTATGGCAGCAATTAAAGATAATTAGATGATCATATAAACATATATGGAATTCCTAAGTATACTGCATGAACCAAGGGTTAAGTTCTATTGGTAATAGTATGGTTTGATATTCTGTAATTTTAAAGGTTATGCAAATATGAAAGATCTGATAAAATTATCATTTTAAGGCAAAGGACATTTGAGTGGCTTATCTGCAACCTAACCTGAAACAAACCTTTATCGAGGAAAACTGTTTTTGATGACATTTCTCTTGTCACAACCCTTCAACCTGAGAAAATGTTCCTGCCAAAATTAAATCAGAGTTAAGCTTTTTATCAAATGTCAGACATTCACTTAAAGAACCCAAAAGATTGTGTGCCCCCAAAGATGCCAACCTTTGTCAGGATTACCAAATTATTTTATTTTCCTAAATATGTATCTCAAAAAACAGTTTCAAATTATTTACTGATTAATTTTTGATTAATCAATCTCATTACAGCATTACAGAAAATACTAGAATATCATATTTTGAGGCAACTTAAGAATATCATGCAACACAGAATAACTACCTAAGTTTTCTAAATTAAAATTTGGAACTATTGTTGCACCTTGCAGACTACTATATGTATATAATGCATGTGGTTATAAGGAAAAGTGAATACAATTTCAATATTAAATAGGATTACCTTATTTCTTTTTCAGACAGTTCATTATTACTGTATAAAAACATAACTTTTTATTCACACAAATTTTTGTGTTCTTTTATCCTTTTCTTGTTATGTGAAATTTTACCCTTTCTCTCTCATTGACACCTCAGGTTCTTAAATACAAAATAAATATTCCTGGTCTGCTCCATTTTACTTTAGAATTTACAATCATATAAATTCTCCGTTGCTGTTATTAAATGAATATTTCTTTTGCTAGCCCATCTGATTCTGTTGTAATTGTTCATCTAGTCCAAGAAGAAACCAGTAGATGGAGGTTTCCCCTGTGCTCCAACACTATAATCACTCCTGAATCTGCCAGTCAGCTAGTTTAAATATTAGATCTCAGGTGTTCTCCCTTATACGTCTGAGGACAATTTACATAATGTCCATGTATGTGTTGATTATGGCTTTACCTTCTCACATGTTTGAGATAACTATAGAATGGCCTAGGATGACCTTAGTTGGCATAAATGGACTCTTTTCCATGTAGCATTTCATTATCTAATACCCTAGGCTATTCATATAGTGATGAAAGGGATCCAAAAGAGAGAGAGAATCTCAAATCTTATTGAGTCTCATACCTGATATAAAACGGCATATCACTTCCAACACAATTTATCAGTCAGCTAATTTCAAGATCTGCCTATGTCTAATGGGTGGAAACATTTATTCTACAAGGAGGAAGTAGTTGGGGTAATTTTTGCTATCATTAAATGACAATTTTTTATGTTGATTTTTTTTAACTGAAAGCCAAACATATAAACATTTTTAGAAACCATACACAATTGCTATAATCCTATAGAATGGATGAATCCTACCCTTTAGAATGCTGCAGAGCAACAGGTTAACTCAACCCAGCCAGGAATTTAACATATTTTAGGTTGCTTTGCAGCCTTAGAAAGGATCATTGTGTTATCCTCAGTACTCCTACATGAGCTTCCAGGAGACCAGTTTGATAACCTGTACTGTTCCTCTGGGCACTTTCGTTTTATTGAGTCTTGGACTCAATATTTGTCTCTCTCTAATTGTGAGAATGCCAAAAACTATTTGGGTTTTTATATTTGAGTATTAGACTCTTTCCTTTGGACATTAATTGCAAATGAATAATTTATCCTATGTTAGGAATTGTTCTCACTTCTAAGAACTTGCCTTTTCTTTGAGACCTTGACTTCTTAAATTCTGATTGTCTTGGCAACTCCAAGTACAATTTTTTGTCTCAGAACTTTTTAAGATTGTCTAACCCTGTATTGATTTCTCTGTCTCTTAGCCCTGCCTTGTACTTAGTTCCTTACTCTCTTGCCCCATGCATACATACATATGTATATTTATATATGAAATATCTTTAAATATTTTATATTAAAGTACTATATATTTAAATAATTGACATATTTGTAGTTGATTGATATATTAATATATAGTTAATCAAAACTTATATGATAACATATAAAGTTAGTTTTCTGCAAAATACAGAGAATGTAATATATAATATTATTCTATATTAATAAATTATACCTCATGATATATAATATTAGTACTCTGGAAAATATTAAGGAGTAGAGGAGAGACAGAAAAAACACAAAGGATAAAGAATGTGGGACAAAAAATTAATGGAAGGATCACTGTAATATTATTGAAACTTGTTTGTGTGAAATTATATCCCCAAATTATAAAAACAAAATATATTAGTTTATTCTTCAGAATTTTCTTCTGTAAGCAACTGAGTTAATAGAAGCAATATTTGACATCAGGGCAAGATGTATGGCATTAGTATATTTTAAAATTTCATTTCATTAGAATATTGTTTCCTTAATTCTTAATGACAAATCTTTTTAAAAGAGATGCCTTAAATTAGTTTTCATTAGGTTAAATTATGATTATTGATTTGGTTTTGAGTTGTTTCCATCCTTGTTTCTCTAAACAGTTAAATTGCTGCTTCATGGACCTGTGCAGGTACAACACTTAAACTTAGACCTTCTATTGACTCAGGCAAAGTCAATTCATATTCACCTTGGAATTTGCATATTCTGGTTCAGTAGTTCTATTTAAACACTTAAAGACATTCTTCTTTTTCATAGAAATTTTTAAATGAACTCAGTTTCATCTCCCGTTTCTTAATGTTTGAATAAGTATGTGACCTGCAGAAACAATATAGCACATTAATAATCAAATGAAAATATAATTAAAAATTCCTATGACCTCACTAAAACCAATTTTGCACAACCTCATTTCAGTTGTCCTAACATTTTTAAAAATAATCACTATATTGATGCACACTATCCCATCCAATTGATACCTACTGTTTACTTAGCATCTTCCTTACCTGGGCATTAGTTTAGCCCATAATTTTTAATAGTCATGAATAATGCATCACTGATTTCAAAGCAGCCTACATGAATAAAATATAGTCTCTAATCTTTATAAATGGGTCTTTATTGGGAAAAGGCATATATTCTTTCCCCTTATTATTATCTTATAACATTAAATCATGGTGCATTAGAAATGATGGGTAGAAAATTTTTGCTGCACCTTAGAAAAACTATTAGAATACTGAGGACAGTATAGCAAAACTATAAACAATGAATCTAGATTTCAATTTTATTGTCAAAACTTGTTGGTTTTATGTATATGAAATATCTTAACACATGCATACATCTCCACTATGATTTATCTTACATTCAGTTAGTGATTTTTTACACACCTGGAAAATTACTCTAAGCAATTTTGTTAAAAAAGTTGAGCAGTGTAATTTGGTAAAAATAACAAATTCCCCTTGCAGATGTATTTCAAAACTTCCTAACTAGTATGTGGCCTTAGGCAAACTAAGGCCTTTCTTGACTGGTTTCACCATCCATGAGATAAAGTTATACATATAATCCTCAATATAATTCCATGTTTATATAAAAAAAAACCCAAAGACTTTGTGAAACTCCAAGAGCATGGATGACTATATGTTTATTTGCATATAATTCAGAAACATTTTTAAGGTGTAGTAACTATTTTACTTTTAATAGAATTCTTAGTTTAAAGAGTCCTGAGTAGATGTAAAGATAATTTATTGCTGGAGTTGCATGTATATCTAAGGGAGTATAGAGCTAGGCATAGATGTGGAAATAGGTCAAATGCAAAAATATGCCCAAATTTCTAGCAGTTGGAATTAACCTTTTTCATTGTAATTTCATTAATATTTTTCATTTTAACAAAGAGTTCTAAGTTATTTCTATAGTGGTATGGAAACTTTCCCTCCCAGTATTTTCCAGGATATTCTAAAATCTAGCCATCCCAATATCTCCTGGAATACAAAATACAGACTTTTATTTCACCAGCTAACTACTGAACAAAATATTGTAATTCTATTCCATTGACAATTTTTCTACCTCTAGACTTTTGACTTTGTTACTTTAATTTCTTTTTTTAAATTAAAGTAGCATTGTTTGCATATGGAAACAACTGATTTCTATGAATGTTGTGAATTTATTTTGTAACCTGCCACTGTACTGTACTGATTTATTATTTCTAATAGATTTTTAGGGTTTTCTATGTATATGATCATGTCATCTGCACATAGTGATTGTTTTACTTTTTCTTTCCCAACTTGGATTCCTTGGATTTTTCTCTTGCCTGATAGTTCTAGCTCAGACTTTTAATGCTATGTTGAATAGTTGTAGTAAAAGTGGACATTATTTCCTTTTCTATACTCTTTTCTTTCCTCTCTTTCAGACTATCCACACTCCACCCAAATATCTATACAATTATGCAAAAACAATTTCATAATAGTCCCTCTAAATTTCTTTCATTCTATTTATTCCCTGTGCAACACTGGTCAACCACCTGGGGCACATGCTGTTCTGCTTCTGTGTGTACACACACATACACACACAATTAACCCACAAAAATTTCTTTACATAATACTGATTGTTAGTAAGCTATCAGCAAATATTACAAATAAAATTGACCGAAATATAGCAAGTAATGTTTGTCATAGTCCAAATCATTCCATCTACAATAACATATGTTGCATCAACATCACAGTACTGAAAATCTCTCTAAATCCACCTCATTTCTTTTTAAATGATCTTACAGTAGGATATAAAAGTCATTTTTGCTTATCCTTCTTGCAAACTTCAGGCTTTTGAGTCCTGGATTTCTTGTGAGTCACCACTGAATCAAACCCACAATATCCATATAGATGAAAAATAGATGCAGGTCAGGCACAGATTAAATGGTGCTCACAAAAGGCACATTTCTCTAAGTAAGAGAGTGACAAGAAACTCAAGACTATCTACAACATATATTACTGCTTCCCAAACATTTTCACTGAGATTATCGATTTTGCCCCATTCTTCCATGAATAAATAACCCATTCAGGTTGTTGGCGTTTTTTTAAGAGTAATTGAATAGCCTGCATAATGTGCATTTTGTTTGAACTGCACTAAAAGAGTATTAAGTGGAAATCTATGGTTTTTGCAATTCTTATTTCACTTCCAAGTTTTTAGGAGCATATAATAGCTAAGGTTGTGACTATCTTTTATTTCTTCAGTGACACAAAATAAGCTTCTTGTAAAGTTCATTAATAGAAATGTATCTCAGAGATCATGGCATAGAAAATTTATCTTCCTTGGACCTTCTTTTTCCTGCCTCTCCAGATTCCCCCAAGAACCTGCTGATTCATATGTACTATGCTTCATAGTAAACGTAGTTGTAAGTAAAAGTGTAAGTATAGACTTAAGAGGTAAATTAAGTTGTCAGAAGTCAGCAGTAAAGGCTGTATATTTTCAGAACAAAAAGAAAATTTAATTGCTAAGCATGTATCATCTACCACTTTAGGAGTTGTAAAGTCAAATTTTAATAATCATGATTCACTAAATGATTGATAAGTAATAAGTTTGTCATAGTCCAAATCATTCCATCTATGATAACATGTGTTGCATCAACATCACAATACTATTCAATTTTTACAAAAATATGAATCTAATTGTGAATATATTTTCACATGTTGTCTAATAGAGAAGAAAAATACATATCTAGTAATTATTTAGTCTTAGCTATCCTGTCCCTCTCTTAGACTACTTCGAGCCTAAAAAACTCCCCAGAGAATCTATAAAGAGCAATATACAGGGTGAACTGTTCCAAAGAGCTCCCTAAAATATGACACAGTCATCCACTATTAGACTACCCAACATGCAAAGTGAATTTGCATAGGTCTTTAAAAAGACAAATTTGAACTTATAAAGGAAACAAAACTGGGCCTCCCTGGTATGCAAGGGGTTAAGTCTCAGTACTGTGAAGCTTTCTGCAGCATGAACCTGGCCAGGAAGACCCACATAGTATAGCAAACCTCTCCTGTCTTACCTGCAGCTCCCTTTAGCAGTGCATTTCAGTTACTCCATCTGTTCTGCTCCCCACCCTGTTTTGGGTGAATCCTCTCACCACCCCCACATCTCTGGCCTATATCCCAGCTCTTGTATTCATAAATAAATAAAGTAAATCTTTAAAAAAGAAAAAAAGTACCTGTAGAACACTATTACTAGTGGAATTTACCACATGTATGTGACAGATACTAAAATGAGCAAACTATATTCTGAAACAAATGGAAAAAGAAAACTACACATATTAGTTTGAAATAAAAAACAGGAAAAAAATCAGCAAAGGTGAAAGTTAGTTTATCAGATAGGTCAACAAAATTGGCATATCTTTAGGTAGACTTACTTAAAAGAAATAGTAAGAATAAAAAAGAAGGAGAAAGTAAGAGCTGACTTAAGTCACAAAAATCATAGAGGAGTATTACAATAAATGTTATAGAAATGCAAGGGTTGTAAAGAAATTACTATGTGATAATGTATAATAACAAATTAGCCCAAACAAAAAAGGACTGATTCATATAAACTCCCAAAATGAACTCATAAAAGAAACAAAAAATCGAAATACAACTATAACTTATTAATATATTAAAATAAGAAATAAATGAATAATAATCACATCATCATGAATTAAATACATAGGCATAAACTTAAGAAAGGAGGTGAAGGGCCTCCCTGGTGGCGCAGAGGGTTGGGCAACGCACTGTGAAGCAAACCGCAGCCACTTCAGCATGAGTTCGATCCCTGCTGCCGGCCAGGGAGGGGACCCACATGGCAAGGCAGACCTCTCCTGCTGTGCCTGCTGCTCCCCTCAGAAGTGTACTTCCGTTGATCTGCCTGTTCTGCTCCCTGCTCTCTGTGGTGAATCCTCTCGCCCCCCACACCTCTGGCCTGTACCCCAGTGCTTGTATGCATAAATAAATAAATCTTTAAAAAAAAAAAAAAAGAAAGGAGGTGAAGGACTTGTACAATGAAAACTATGAGATATTGTAAAAAAGAAGTTGAAGAAGACACAGAGAGAAGAAAAGATATTCTTAGTTCATGGATTGCAAGATTTACATTGTGAAAATAGTTATTTTACACAAAGCAATATATAGACTCACACAATCCCTATCAAAAATTTAATGACATTCTTCAAAGAAATGGAGTAAATATTACTGAAAAATATTTATATGGAACCACACAATACTACAAATTATCAAAGCAATTCTGACAAAAAAAGGAGAGGTATTACATGCCCAGAGTTCAAACTATGCTGTAAAACTACTATAAACAAAACAGTATGGTGCTGGACCAAAAAAAATCCACAAAGGCCAACAGAATAGAATTGAGAGCTTAGACATAAAACCCACAGTTTTATGAACATTTTATGACAAATGAACCAAGAATATACAATGGATAAAGAAAAATCTCTTCAACAACTGATGTTAGGGAAAGTGAACCACCACATGTGAAGGAATGAAACCAAACCACTATGTCACATCATACCCAAAAAGGTTATTCAAAATAGATTGAAGATTTTGATGTAAGACCTGAAATCATCAAATAATATGGAACAAACATAAGTGAAACATTCTGCAACATTGGCTTCCAGGATATCTTTAGGAACTCAACTCCAATGGCTAGGGAAACAAAAGAAAAGATAAATAAATGGGGTTACATCAAGCCAAAAACTTCTGCATAGAGAAACTATCATTAAAACTAAAAGCTACCCTCTTAGTGGGAAAAAAACATTCATATCTCATCTATATGATTTGTGTTAATATGCAAGACCTAAATAGAACCACTACAACTCAAAAAGAAAACAAATTACCTAATCATAAAATGGTTAGATGATCAAAATAAAGACACTTCTCCAAAGAAAACATACATCTGACCAAAAGTCATATGTAAAAAGTTCTTTTTATCAGGATAGCCATGAACCATATCTGGCTAATGAACACTGGAATTTGCTAATGAATCCTAGGAATGTGACTTGGTAGAGTAACCACCTTTTGTAAATTCCATACATTTTAATTAATTTAAATTTAAATAGGTACATATGCTGATTTAAACAGACTACCTCATAAATTGGTACATCTGTAGCATGTAGAAAAGAAAAAAGAAAAAGGAAATTCAAAGAAAAAAAATAATTTTTATTAGCTGTTCTTGACATATACCCTCACTGAGAAGTCCTTTAAATTCCAGTTTTATAATACAACACCAACAGTTTCAGACAGTGCAGAAGTTAAACCTACTATGAACGCTGAACATATATAACCCAGGCATTAAAATAATTTGACTCAATTCCCTTTTAAAGTTCAAAATGCTGAGGGATGACTTTGGTCTTTATTATATATGTATTTAGAAACATTAAAAATATTTTTTTAAAATTTTATTAGATTTATTTAATTATATTTGACATTATTTGTAGTCCCCAGGGCATTCTCACCCCCATTTCACCTGTGCACCATCACCTCAGTCCCTTGTGCTCTTCTGCCCTCATCCCCGTCTCTTCCCCACCCTCCCCTCAATGATCCCTTTGGTTTATCTTTGATCTTTTGTTCTTGTTGTGTTTTTTAGAAACATAAAAATCCTTAAGCAATGTATCATGGTCATATTTTAAGTAAGATATCATGCTGCTTTCCTTATGGAGCAGCATCAAATTTTAGGGATAAAAGTTAGCTTTCAACGTATCAGTGCTGATTCCCATTTATTCTATAAGGCAAAGGTATCATTCTCTGATACAGCACCTGACAATTGACTGTCTCAAATTTTGCTATGGGCTGCCTTTTCTCAAGTGAGAACATGTGTATCTCTCATTGTGCTTATGGCTTATGACACTGCAGAAGCCAAAGGCTTCACTTCTCAAAGAAATCCAAAATGCTCAGATTCTTCTTTCATATTGAATGAGACGGGTATATTGCATTATCTTTCTTCTATAGTTATAACTATTTAGATAGACTAAAACATGATGCTGTCTTATCTAAAATTAAACAATTATATCAAGATGAAATCAGAACATGCCTGAAAAACTCAGTTGGCAAAATAATATTCAGAGGCATGATTTCTACCACGAGAATCTGAATTTATCATGGGGAATTTAAATATGGACTCAAAAGGGAAATGAACTTTATTTTTTTTTTTTAAAGATTTATTTATTTATGCATACAAGCACTGGGGCACAGGCCAGAGGTGTGGGGGGGGTGAGAGGATTCACCACAGAGAGCG
>JAGFMF010011457.1:2905302-2986897 GCA_019455555.1 Galemys pyrenaicus | reverse complement strand
TGCTCCCCGCTCTCTGTGGTGAATCCTCTCACCCCCCTACACCTCTGGCCTGTGCCCCAGTGCTTGTATGCATAAATAAATAAATCTTTAAAAAAAAACTGTGTAAAATAAATCACCCTAATTTTCACTATGAGGATTTCTGTTGAACACTGTCGATCCTGCCATAAGGACTATCCAATATAAAGTCATAAGAAAGAATTTTATTAAAGAAATGGGTGAACTTTCTTTCATTCTTCTCCTGCTGATAACTGCTTCTCAGCAAACACACCATAACCTCCCTCCGTTAAGAGTTATCTTCTGCCCTGTAGTGAAACCATGCTGTATGGTTTAGAAAGGACTAACCACACCCCGATAATTACAAAACAGTAGGAATGTGTCCTTATTCTCAATCACAGTGAGCAAATCTTCACATCAAGAAATGACTGAGAAATAAAGATGTCACTAAAAAGCAGAAAAATGGGAGTTCTCCCTACGCAGAATACTCTACTACTACCAAAATAGCGTTACTTGTAGGAAGGTTAAAATATGAGTCGGCTACCAGGAGCCATCACACATATCACACAGAGAAAGCATGTCTGAAAAATGGAAATGCAGAATGTTTATGGTATCTTTTAACCTCCTGTGAAACCAAGTCTGAAGCTAGCTGATGGTGGGGAATTTGTTTGGTTGAAATGAAAAATAATATCCCTTTAAATTAAGCCTGTTTACATTACTAACTCTCTTATTTTGTGTGAAATTGTTCTGAAACAAAAGCTCCAACTAAACTTTAAGACAAAAAAATATTCAAGGAGGAAATCTAAGGTAAAGGGCATCAAGCTTCTGTAACTGACTCCATTCAGTTTTCCATATAACACAGTGATGTTTTGAGAAGTGCCTGAGGACACAAGAGAGGACTGTGATCTCCACATGGGATACTGGTCAGCAGTGCAAAAAGATGAGCTCTTGTTTGCAACATGGTTGAGCTGGATGGGATCACGCTAAGTGAAATAAGTCAGAAGAAGAAAGACAAACATGACATAGATTCACTCATATTTGGATGATAGAGAAGCAAAACAAAGGAGCAAAATCAAACCATAATAAACCCTACAAATTTGTCAGAAAAGCTGATGTTGAAAGAGGGGCTGGGGAAGGCAGAGAGCATTGTGTGGGGAGGCCCAATGGACTATGGTGCAGGACTGTGAGCAACTGAATGGTGGGGGTGGTGTGATCCTCTACCTCTGAATCACATCCAGTGCTGTAAAAGAGTACTACATCAACAAAATAAACTAGGAAAAAAAGTAATTCCCAGCATATTATTTCCCCTCTTAAACTTCCAACTTTTTTTTTATTGTCATTAAAATTGTATTCAGTCCCTTTCAAATCTTGTCTATACCTGCTATTTTATCTCATTCTTTAATCCTCTATTTACATGGCCTCTTCTTTGTATTTGTAATTTTCACTCTTGGGCCTCTAGTAATAGCTTCCAATTATTTGTATGAATCCTCTCACTTGAAAAGTTCAACAACTGTCAGTTCACGATTAAGTTCATCTCTGTGACCCTACCTGAAATAACCAACACAATCACTTTCTAACTCCCCAATTATTTCTACATATCACTTGTATATTATGAAATAATGTTTTAAAAATAATTTTGTCATTCACTCATTTAACTGTATTTGCCCAGTATGAATGTGAATTTCTTGAGAACACATACCCTTTCAATTCTGTTTATTGCTGCATACTTTTTGAGGTTGTGATAGTGCTAATCCAAAGACACACCGAATTCTAAATTGTAGACTTGATACATGTTTAAACAACATTTCCCTATTTTGCTCCGGACTATTCTGTTATTCTCACTTAATTCTTTTTTTGGTGATTCTCCTTTCAAGACTGTCTTCTCCAGCTCTCTTCTCTCCCAACTTCACTACCGTGTACTATGTATTCAGTCATTATTTGTTCAGTTGTTGTTATTCAGCTTTTAGTTGTCTCACTGATTCGTAAAAAAAAATGAAGCTATTAATTCCCTAAATAAAATCTCTTGTCAATTTAATTTTTCTTTGGGGGGATACCAATCTTATTCTATCCAACATGTCTCTGTTTTACTCTTCCATACATAGTTCTCATACCCCTATTTTCTCTTTGCACATTCTGGATAAACTTTACATAGATATAATGTAGCCCACATATTTATATGTCTATTTCTTTATGTATATACTATAAAGATGCTTTGCTTTCTCTTCACTGAGGGATCCAGACTAATAGACCAGTCTCTTTTGTCCAATTTTGCTGGTCATTGCAGATAGAATAAAAGAAAACTTATGTGGGTCTAATATTGGCATATAAATACTCTTAAACAGAAGCAAAACTCCATCATACCACACAAATAATTAATGACCCAAAGTGAAACATGTTCCTCTGCCCTAAACCACAGAGGAGCCTAAACCATCAGTGTCACTAATGACTACTCTCAAGGTGCCCCCCAGCCAAGAAACATGATAGTTTCTTGTGACTTTACTGACTTATTTTTTTACTGATCTAAAGATTACTGCTTTGTTTGTTCCTGATATTCCAGGAACTCCAAAGCTCTGGATCTTTGCTTTTTCAGACTGCTCCTGTCATCCGTGTTTCCAGGTTGGGGGTGTTCCCACTTAACCTGGGGTGTTGATTGTTAGACCCCTGGACACACAAGCCATGGATCCTGACATCTTTATATCACATTTCTCCTATCCAGGACTGAAGTTCATTTTTGGATTTCTTTGTTTATATGACCCACAGAAAACTTCTCTTAGTACTGAGAAAAATTTTACATAAAAGAGAACTGAGACATATAATGATTAACTCAGACAAAATAAGAAGCAATAACAAATATCTGATTGGCATCCCAAAGATCTCCCAGGCCTTTCTTTGCATTTTTACTTTTTTATCTGTTAGTATTTATATAACTATAATTTATAGGAGTATATCATCCCTCCCTCTCCATCTGTGCACAAACTAACTAGACTCACCCTCTACCAAAACTCCAATATGGTTATCCTATCCCTTTCCTTCTCCTCTTCCCTTCTTCCTCTTCTCTTCCACTCCCTCTAGTAACCATTTTATTTTCAGATAGTCTAAGAATTGCTGTACTGTATTCTGTCAGTTTGTTTTCTTTGATTTTTTTATATTCCATAAATGAATGGAATTATTTGGTAATTGTCTTTCACTTTCTAACATTTCATGTAGCATAATCACTCCAAAATCCATGAAGGAGCTAAGAACTGAATAAGGTATTTTACTTTGCTTATTTTTTATTTTACACATATAATTCTTCCCATAATTATACTAATGTGAACATAATATTTTATGCTGCTTAGAGGTACATGTTTTTATTTTGCTCCTTCAAATTTCAAAAATATTTCAACAATGGCTTCATGTGATCTCAGTATATATTTTCAAGTTATTTGTTGATATTCTCTCTGTCTTATAAAATGACCTCAACAGCAGATGAGCATCTACAGGAGGTCAAATGACTAAAACAAGAAGAAAAGTTAATATTTTATGCAATATTACAAGAAAATCATCAAAGACAGTAGACACCCTAGGGGAAAAGTAGTTTCCAAACAATGGTCGGATAAGTCAAACTTAAAACCTAACCCTTGAAAGTGACTATAGAACTGAGGCATCTAGACAGAGAGTAAGAGTGGGAGGGTGAGGACAAAGTGGGGAGAGAGCACAATGAACACAGTGAGAGGCCCTGGTGCCTTGTGGTGGGTGTACTGTGGTAATAACACCCGAAGTGGCGGGGGATCCTCTACTTCCAAAATATTAACAGTAATGTAAGCCAATGTTGCCTCGATAAAAAACTTTAATCAAAATAAAATAGAAGAAAGGCAGAATCTCTGTCTGGCTTATACAAATCAGCTACTTTTCTTCTACTGGCAATCTTAGCTCTCCTCAGGATTGCAAGGTAATCAAAGCATTTTCTAACATATTTGCAAACATGAAAGTAATAAATTTCAAGAGGAATTTTTTCACCCTTTTAAAAACAAGAAAACATTTCTCAGAACCCTCCAGCAGATACTCCTTCATATCATTTATCAGAATTGAGTCACGCGTCAAGCCCTAAAGAAGTTACTAGGAAGGAAAATGAGGTTATAGTGCCTAAGTCAGTGAAGTACATGGCAGTGATGAATTTCCTGAAAAAAATGATGGTGAATTTCCTGAAAAAAAAAAAAGAAGGGTCTGGCAGAAGAAAGGAGGGATGAAGGAGGTACTGACACTCCTCCTACCTTCTTCTTGGTCTTCCACATGCAAATGAAATTTTACTTTATATCCTTATTTTATTTTTAAAAAATTCCCTATAACATTACTTTTGGCTATGTATGTTTATATAATAGCTGCATACAATTATATTATTATATAGAGTTTCCAAAATTTATTGAAATAATGTCCCATTTATTGAATTGACAACCTGCTGATAGCGTTTAAATAACTTCATGCCATGCCAACTTGTAATATACACAGACAAGTGAAATAAAGAATGAATGTTGAATAGATATAGATGGTATATTAGATTGACGTCGAATTATAATAATATTGGAACTATTCAGAAGACCTGTGAGTAGGAGTTAAGTGTGTAACCCAAGTATATACTTAGTTCCTTTTGAATTTAGAACTAGCCATTTCCCATACATTTTGCTGTATTGTTGTCATTTTCTCTAATTAGTAAAGAGCCTATAATTGCAGTTTTGGTTTCCCTTTTGACACATGATATTTAGAAGATTTTTTTAATTGGTATGCTATTGCTTTTCAATGTTAGTTAAACATTTATTTTTTTTTTATTTTTATTTAGATTGCCAGAAGTAGAGAGGCA
Source organism: Galemys pyrenaicus (assembly GCA_019455555.1). Lineage (NCBI taxonomy): Eukaryota > Metazoa > Chordata > Mammalia > Eulipotyphla > Talpidae > Galemys > Galemys pyrenaicus. The sequence goes on along the minus strand of JAGFMF010011457.1, from coordinate 2,982,066 downwards.
GAGAAAATAGCCCATACAATTTATGTGTGGAAGTTTTATGGACATTTACTTTGTGGCCTAACATATGCTGATCTTGAAATTGTCAAATGACAGAAAAAAATGTTCATTTTTCGTACTGCATAAAATGTTTAATGTAATATATCAAAAAATCCTTGTTTGTGTGGAAATTAGACCTTTGATATTTCTTAACACTTTATTTGAAAAATGAAAATGGAAAGATGTTCCACATTATTTATCTCAATATAATTTTAAACCCATATTCTCAAACGTTATAGCCTTATTTTCAATGGCAATCTGTAGTGAATAAAAGAACTGATTTTTTTTTTCCTCTTGACTGTTTCTAACTTTGGAGTTTGCACCCAAAGTTATTATGGAGGTTGAGAAGAGGTCTCAGTAGGACATGGAGTATACTTTCCCTCCCTTTGAATGTGGAAAAAAAAATATTTATTTTATTTACTTATACATACAAGAACTGGGGTGTAGGCCAGAGGTGCAGGGTGGGGGTGAGAGGATTCATCAGAGACAGAATGGGGAGCAGAACAAGGTATTTACTAAAATTCACTGCTGAGGGAAGCAGTGGGAGCAGGAGAGGTTTGCTGTGCCATTTGGGTCAGTTTCCTGGCCAGGAAGTGAATAGCTTCAGAGTGCTGAGACTTAACCCCTTGCACCGCCAGGGAGGTCCCAATGAACAGAGTTTGAAAAAACGATTCTACATGACTTCTAAGCTGGATCATAAAAAGCCATGTAGCTTCTTCCTGGTTTTCTTGAAGCATGCTCTCCTCCTCATTAATTTTAAGTTTTCATTCTTTACCTGCCCTAAAAATAGAATCTTGGCCCTAGCAGTATCTCTTTCTCTCTCCCTCTCCCGGTGTCCCCATTCCCCCTCTACCTATATTCCTCTTTATATTTTGGTGTGGTCTTTTTATAGCTTGGTTTGGTTTGGCAAATGAGCTTCTGTGATTTTTCTCATCTCAGGAAGGCTATAAATGAGTGTGGTTGAAAATTCCTTTAAATCCAGGAATAGCTAAATATCATAGGAATTATTTACTATCTAAAGATTACTTTAAACTTTCTTTAAAACTATCTTGGTCCAAATTTTTATGGCTGTAAATTTTCTGATGTAAATTTTCTGTTTATTTTCTGGTTGGAGTCTCTTAGATTTAGTCAAGGACGATAATTTGTACATTCTTGGGATGCTGTTCATTTCATCAAAATATTAAAATGTAACTATTGTAGAAATATGTATACTATCCTCTTATGAATTATAATCACTTTCTCTTTCTCAATATTTTTAATTAAATGTTTACTCTGTTTTATTGCTTTATTTAAAAAGTCAATTCTTTTATGTATTTTCAATTCTATTCTTTGTGTTATTTTCTAATTAATGTTTCTCTTATATAAATCACATCTTTTATTTCACAGGTATTGTTTTTTTCTGTTTGTAATATCATGATTTTTTATTATCTTACCACAATATAAAACAATTTTTACACATGATTCTTTCTCACTATAACTGTTCATTTAAAAAAATTAGTACTTCTATTTAGACATTCTTTTTATTTCACATTATCCTAGCTAGGCTTATGTGAGATTCTTGGGATGGATCCTAAGCTTTCCTCTTGGTGCATCACCTGCTCTTTAGATGAGCAATGCCTAGTCTGAATTCAGGAGTTTTGATCTTGCTTGTTATATTTGGGATTTCTGAATATCCTGCTGGGAATGTGTGGGTGTGTGGTCATATACAGTACAGTAGGTGAAACACCTTCTGACATGGAGCTGTGTGTACAGAACTTTGGGGGACAAAGAGCTCCTCATTTGAACCTCTCTACTGCTTACCTCCTGTTGGGATGCACTCAGTGACCTCTGCGAATATAGATGTCCTTCTAACGAGGCTTGCATTGTAGCTGCAGTAGCAGCCTAGAGCTCCTGGTACAACCTGAGACAGCTATCCACTTGAACCGGATGTTTTCACACCAACTATGCTCTAAGAAATGCTCAAACACTTTTTGCATATTTAGTGCCAATATGCTCTGGTTTTGCAAGTGGAGATCCAGAAAAACTACTTAATCCAATGTTAAACATAAAAGCACTCTCTTAGGAGATGTTTACATAGCTATTTAGTAGAAAATATTGGCCTCAAACAGTAACTTAAGATAAGACTGCTTCTTTAATTAAGCTCTGGGGAGTGTTAGGAAAGACAGAATAAGTTCCACAAGAAAACCAGCATTCCAGGAGTGGTCTAAATGTACAATGTTATATCTTAACAGCTGCAGAATCAATTTCTGAAGATTTGAATGATCTGAGTTAGTACTGTCCTCACAAAGGGATTCTGAGGGTAACTGCAGTGAGTTGGTAGAAAGGTAGCCAGAATGGCAATGTCTGAAGCCAGTGAATATATGAGGTTGCATGGCTGGAAGCAGGGACAATGTAGACTTCAACTTAGAAAAATAACATCTCAGCACAGGTAGCATAAGCAGTGTTGGGCAGAGTTAGTTAAGCACCCTGAAATTCAGAAGGAAGCCAGTAGAAACCTAGTAGAGAAAGTATATCATTAATCTAGGTCAAACTGCTCTAAATTTAGGGTGTAGAGGTAAAAATGGATGCCAAAAGTCATGCATTCTACTTGCCTCAAATTCTATATCCTTAACAGAAATTGTTTCCACAAATTGGTGCTAGTCATTTAAACTACCAAAATTATAAAGTTTTTTTTTAAATTGAGGCAACATTGGTTTACAGTGCTGTGTAATTTTTAGAGGTATAGCATCAACCCCTTAAGATTTATATTAACATACCACACCCACCAGTAAAACATCCCTAGTCCTCAACTATGCTCCACAGTACTCCCACCTCATCCTGCTTTCAGTCTTCTCTCTTTCTCTATGGCATTCTTAATTCTACACTCAGGATTTGTTGCTAGTTTGGTTATTTTTGACCTTTTGTTTTATTTCTCTATATACCTCATATAAATGTCACCATCTGGTACTTACCATATCTACCACATGATCCAGCAATTGCATTCCTAGGTATCGACCTAAAGAATGCAAAAATACTAATTTGAGTGTATATATGCATTCCTATATTCATTGCATAACTATTTTCAATAATCAAGTTTTGGAAACAATGTAAACGCCAAAAGACAGGTGAGTAGATTTGGAAGACTTGGTCTAAATGTACAATAAACTATTACTCAGCCATAAAAAAGGATAAACTCTTGCTATTTGCAACAACATAGATGGAACTGGAGGGTTATTCTAAAAGAAATATTTTTAATATTTTGTGAAACTCCCATACCATTTTCCATAGGATATGCCCAATTTACATTTCCATGAATAGTGTACATTTTTCTCCTCATCCTCACTAACACTTATCATTTCTGGTCTTTTTAATATGGGTCATGCTCAACAGGTGTGAAGTGGTATCTCATTGTTCTTTTGCTATACACTTCCCTGACTATCAGTGATAATGAAACATTGATAAAATGTCCATTTTACCCAAAGCAATACACAATTAATGTGACCCCTATCAAAGTTTCAATAGTATTCTTCAAAGAAATAGAGCAAACATTACTGAAATTCATATGGAAGCACAATACCCTTGAATATCCAAAGCAATGCTGACAAAGAGAGAGAGAGAAATAATGGTGGTATCAAATGCCTAAGCTTTAAAGTACTATACAAAAACATAATGATCAAAACAACATGATACTAGAATGAAATGACATAGATCAATGGAACAGAATTGAGAACCCAGAAGCAAACCCACCCTTTTATGGGCAGTTAATCTAATACAAATGAGTCAAGAGCATACATCGGAGAAAAGAAAGTCACTTCAATAAATGGTGCTGGGAAAACTTCACAGCCACATGCAAAAGAATGAAACTAGACAACTATCTCACATCAAACACAAAAATTAACTCAAATGGATTAAAAATATCGCTATAAGACCATCAAATACATTGAAGGAAACATAGGCAAAACACTTGATGACAGGCTTCGATGATGTCTTTGTAGATTGATCTCCAATATCGAATGAAACAAGAGGATATAAATGCCTGGGACTACATCAAACTAAAAAGGGAAAGAAACGATCATTAAAACAACAACAAAAAAAAAAAAAAAAAAAACAGGGGCCTCCCTGGCGGCGCAGTGGGTTAAGCAACGCACTAGGAAGCAAACCGCAGCCACCAGTTCTACCCTGCCACCACCAGGGAGGGGACCCACATGGCACAGCAGACCTCTCCTGCCTCGCCCATGGCTCCCCTCAGCAGTGTGTTTCAGTCAGTCTGCCTGTTCTGCTCCCCACTCTGCCTGATGAATCCTCTCACCTCCCTGGACTCTGGCCTGTACCCCAGCTCTTGTATGAATAAATAAATCTTAAAAAAAAAAGCCCACTAAATAGAAGATATTTACACACCATGAATCTGATATCTAAGATGTACAAAGAACTTATACAACTCAACAAAAGAAAAACAAATAACCTATATAAACAATAATGGGCAGAAGAGCTAAATAAATAGGTACTTCTCCAAGGAAAATGTAGAGATCAATAGGCACATAAAAAAAATTACAGAGAAAATTTAAAATTCAGTTCCTTAGTCTTATTAGACATATTTTAAAGATTTGATCTGAAGACAGCACAAAATAAACATGTGCAACATCACAGAAGGTTCTATTAGATAGTGATGCTCTTCAGCCATGGTCCTCAGAGAAACAAGATTATCCACTATTATATGGAACTATTGCTCACATATGTTTTCATATAATTTTTCAATTTTTATTTCTGTGTATATTTCATTATACTATATTATTGCATAATATATGTAAATTCTAAAATCTGATGTTTTGTATTTAACTTTACTGTTTTACTTTTCAACTTACCACTTACTGTGATTTAATATATATTTTTCTCAAGCATCAATTTTATTTTTCTTTATAATTTCTATAAAATCTAAGCTCCATGAAGGAAAGGAATTTTTTTCTTCATGTTTATTCACTGCAATTGTCATAGCATAAGTGACTATAAGTGTCAAAAGCTACTATTGACTATTCATAGCCAACCCTTTGGATTTTTTAGGTTGTGCCTGCATTAAAACAAAGCAATTACCTTATAGATGGGGAACATTAGTATATTTATTTCAGTAATTAAATAACAGAAAATTTCATTGTTTTATCAAAATCATACATTGAAACAAGTTATACAGAAATAAAGATGTCATAACTTTCTAATTTGTACAAAAAATCAGTAAATACCAGCATATGTTGGAAAAATACATACAATAAATTTTTTAAATGGGTACATGAAAAACAAATTTTTTATACCTATTCTAGCAGTTTGGGATATAATAAGGCAATGGCATTGAAAAATTTTTACTCAAAAAAGCAAGGTAGAGAATGTTACAGTATGTGTTGGGGTGGTTGGGGAGGGAGTGGGCAGGCCTGTGCTGTGGAGTTGGATGACATTTTGTGTACTAGTAATCAAAGTCTTAAACTGGGGTTTAGGGTAGGAAATTACCAGCACATCTTAGGAGATAAAAACAGTTTGTTCTGATCCACTCAGTCATTGGAAAAGCTGATGAGCTTACTATTTGGCCAGCAGGCAACACGTTCTCAGCAATATCTATTGACTCAAATTCACCACTCTGATGTACATTTGATTCTAAAATACACTTGAATAATCCCCAGCAGACAGCCATTGATTTCGGGCTGAATTTGCACTTACGAATACAGCATGGGAAATGTTAAAATAAAATTTGGAGTGAAAAAAAAAAAAACAACTGAGTTACAGTCTAGACTCTCAGTTTGAACATAAAGATCTGACTATATATTCACCCTGTTGATCAACTCCCATTTTATGAAATGGGAGTATTAATTTAAAGGTATTAATTATACCCCTTACAAGATTATAGAAGATCAATTTGGCCATTCATGTAAGTTCTCTAGAATAGTTTTTGGCTTATGGTAGAGGCTTAGTGGATGAAAATTTCCTTCCCCCTTTCTAATTCTTTAAAATTCCAATTTAACTTACTCTCCTCCAGTTAAGTTCAGTGCCCTTCAAAAATATATTAATTATAAAAAGCAATCGATAAGCATTGAAATTTTACTGTGTATGAGACCCATGTTTAGTGCTTTACATATTGTTTAAACTGGAACAACAGCATCTTGTCCAACTATTTATCACCTTACTCCCCAACTCTGCTGCCCTCTCGCACTACCAAAAACTATTTCCTATGATGGACTCAGCAATGTGGAGATCACTATCTTGTTGGAAAGAGTTTCAGTTCTCCATTTAATGGATTATGGTAAGCAAAATAAGTCAGAAGGAGAAAAACAAATAGTGGGTGATTCCACTCATATATGGAATATAAAAAAATAAATAAATCTCAACAAACCCTATAAATTTTACTGCAGAAGTGAAGCTACAAAAGGGAGAGAGTAGAGTGGGAACAAAGTGGGGGAGTGGGTACAATGAAGTGTAGTAGAGGATTATGATGCTTTAATCGGGGTGGGGAGGTAGGGGTGCTGTGGTAACCTATATCTGAAGCAGTGCAGACTTATTCCTTAAACCATATGCAGTGTTGTAAACCAGTGTTGCTTCAATAAAAGTTCCCCCCAAAATAAATTTTTGTATCTGAATGAAAAGTTATCATTGCCTTATCCACTTCTATATCTTAATATCACCCTCAAATTTAATATTTGAAAGAATTTTTAACTATATGTCATGAAGACCCTGGTGATGAGTTGAGTGGGGATGACAGGGATAAGCAATGCAAGGACATGGAACTGCCCTTAGCACAACACAAAAGGCCAATTCCTAAATTCTAGGTGGAGGAAGTTTATATTTTTAAAGCTGCTTCACTGACTTGACAGTTCTGCTATGACTAATTCTGAAATTTCCATGTTTCTCTGACATATTGACATGACCTAAATTTACAAATATCTCAGGAATTATGATTTTTTTCCTATTTTTAGAAGGAAAAAAAAAACTATGAGAATTTTAATTTATTACAAAGCATATTGGCAGAGACTTACAGTTGAGGGGCTGCAAGTGACCTGGAACTCCAAGAACAAAATCATCCCGTCCTTATTCTTCTGTGGTACAAACAGAATGCCAAGCAGAGGACTAACACATGCTTTTAAATGCTATTCTTTTCAGAAATCAAATCTTTGTTCTGACTCTGGGACTGCTTTTGTGCCAAGAATGCACTATAAATAAATAAAAATCCAAAGATTCTAAAGCTGAAAAAAGTAATATTTTCCAATCCAGAAAATCACAGCTTGAATCATATCTCCTGTGAGCGAACCTCTGAAAGTTTAAACCTTATTTCCACATTTTACACCTAATGCTTCCTCTTTTGTGATGTCAGGCTGAAGAAAAAAGCAGGGTATTATAACACATTCTGTCTGACAGCCAGGAAATATTCTTATTACATGTATTACAAAACTTTTGCAGAAAGTACACCACATTCTACCTTAGCTTTGCATATTTAAAGAACAGTAAAAGGTTTCAGTGGTAGCATTGTCAATTCTCTGGGTTGTTCTAACAGAACAATGGGTCTGGCCTGGGGCAGGATGGAAAAAGCTTATGCTTGATGAGGTTGCATGAAGTGAAGATCTTTCCCCTTTTGTAAAGAGCAATTTGATGTTTGTTCTTAGAATAAATTTGTTTTCTTTAAATTACTCATAGAGTAAGCTTACTAGTCCCAGGGGAGGAAAATTCTTAAATTTATACCTAGTTTTTGTTTAAACAGCCGTTTCTAACCTGATCACCCATTATTTCTACAAGTTTGATGCTGAATAACTCATCACTAAGGCTAAATATTCAATCTGTTTGCAAAGATGGAGATGTACCACCATTTAAGGACAAAAGCAAACAATGTAGAATTGAGACTTTGAAAGTAGCACACCAAAAAAAAAAAAAAAAAAAGAGTTCCCTGGAAAATGGCTACGTTGTTAATGGCATAATGAGCATTTATTGAGTTATTTCTGTATCTCTGATAACAAGCTTAAAGGTGTTAGGTTTGCCTTTTGAGGTCTTTACAATCAAATGTTCACGATATTAACTGAGTTCTAGACCAGGGAGGACCTAGTAAGATGAATCAGAGATAGAGTCAGGATCAAATTACCAAGGATCAGGACAAGGTATCCTGCCTGTTTCCCTAAAAGAAGGAAGACCTAGAAGTCGAATCCTGATAAGCCAACTGAAAACGTTAACAGCTAGTCAGTTGATTAAAGAGAAAAAATATAGCAATAAGTTGGGAGACATGGCAAAGGTCAGAATCTATGCAAATTTAGAAGAGAAAAATAAAAGTCAGGAGTGAATTTAAGTAGGTCTAGAATTTTAACTAACTGCTTTAAAATACCCACAGATTGCTCTTCTCTTTTTTTTCCATATGGAGGGTAAAATTATTCTGTGAAAGAAGAATAAAAGATAATGTTCAGAATTTGTATATGATTTCAGGTGTTTGTAAATATAAAATTCCATGTAAGACTATCTAAGCATCTTTAATACCAAAAGCACAGTAACAAAAGAAAAAATAAGCCAGTGTAACTACATCAATCCAGAAGCTTCTACAATGCAAAAGAAACAATCAAAAAATAAAGACAGTGTACAGAATGGGAGAAAATATTTGCAAACTATGTATCTCATACAGGGTTAATATCCAAAATATGTAACAACTCAAAATATTATACAACTCAAAAACAAAAAATATAAGCAATCTGATTAAAACGTGAGCAAAAATAACTAGAAGAGAAATTTCTCCCAAGAGGACATTCAAGTACCTCAATAATAATTAAGAAAATGCAACTCAATACCACAATGTGATATCACTTCACACCTGAGAGAATGGTTATTACCAAAAAGGGAAATGATAAGCATTGGAGAAGATGTGGAGAAAAGAGAACTTTTGTGCATTATTGGTGAGAATGTGATAGTACCACATGTAATAAACAATGGTCTTTCCTCCAAAAATAAAACTGTAGTATGATCCAGCAAATGCACGTCTACATAGAGTCTTATCTGTCTGTATGTCTATCTAACTAATGTTAGGCCGGAATGGGGATGCACTACCCAAGAAAACCAGTCACACCGCTGTAAGAACAAGAGGAAATTTTATTACGAACTCAAGCTCGGGCCCAACCGTACACCAGAGGCACCTGGGTGGTAGGTTGGGTCAAGAACATGGCGGAGGGTGAAACTTTATACTGGTCGGAAGCACAGTCACAGGTCGCTGTCTAATTGGCTGACCCTTGCAACTTTCCATATTAGGTGAGGTAGGTTCGTTGTCATGGTGATCTACTGGCGGCCATGTTGCCATGGATGATTGGCTGGCTGCCATGGTCCGAGGTCAAGTCATGGTGGCCTGGTGTGGGGTCGTGCTGCCGACCTCGTTCCTGGAGGAACAAAGACTTAAGTCTAAAGATGGCGGCGACCATGCCCTTCAGCTAATAAGAGAAAACTACATCCCATGTTAATTGCAGCATTATCCATAGTAGCTCAGACACAAAAATAACCTAAGTATCTATAAACATTTAAATAGATAGAAATATAATATAATGGAATGGAATAAACTATTATAATACAATGGAATATTATTTAGCCATAAAAAATAACGCTGTCTTTTGCAACAGCATAGGTGGATGTTGAGAGCCTTTTGCTAAATGAAATAAGTCAGATGGAGAAAGACAAATACTACATGCGCTCTTATTAAAAAAATAAACTTGAACTCATAGAATTGTAAGTAAAATAATGTTTTTCAGGGTAAGGATTAATAGGGAGATGCTGGTCAAAGTACACACATCCAGCTACAAGATAAATAATATCTGAGGATCTAATGCTCAGCATAATGACTATAATTAATGATAATTTATAATAAGTCCACAATTAATACTGTTGATAAAATCTTAAAAACTGCAACATTAAGCAAAACAACTAATAAAAGCAAACCAAGTCTTCAAACATCACTTGGTTCAATGTTGACTGGGATTTCTTTTATCAACATTTTAACAAAACAACACTGAAGGAAACATTATTCTTGGATGTGCTATATATATTCTTAAAAGTTGCTAAGTTATCACTCCACATACATACATACACATACACACAAATTGTAATTATTTGAGGGAATGGTGAGATAACAAGGCATTATGTTAGTGCCTAAAAATTTACGTGAGAGTTAATCTAGGTGTTCATCAAATTATTCTTTCAACTTGTCTGTAGGACTTAACCATCTGTTAACTCATAACCATGCTGCAATCTGTGAGAGAAGAAGCTATTTCTCTCCAAACTCTATAGATAAGAAAACTCTAAAAAGAGGGTTTTCCTATCTATGTTGAGAAATGATTCTGTTATACCATAACTATATTTGTGAGTTATGCATATAAAGACAAGGTGATTCATTCTGAAATAATTAGCAAAAGTTCAACAGTGCTAAATATATTTTGATTACCATTTTAGTGTGTCACGAGACTGTCATAAAAGATTCACTATGACAGATATTCTAATAAAGAGGAAAATAGAAGCTTTGTTGTTTAAAAACCATGTTAATTTTAATTGTTGCAATCAACTTAGCCTGTCAGTGTTGTAAAATAGGGCTTAGTGGGCATATTTGTTAAGTGCTAGTGAATAAATCATCTCAGACTCTGGATCTGCCATCTTGTGGACACTTCAATAACTTTACAGTATCAAAATCGACTACATTTATCATAGCCATGCTGAACTCTAAGATGGATAAGGCAACTAATATTTTTCCCCAGAAATAGATTGTCCTGTCTTAACTCTTCATCCCAGACTGTGGGATTTTAAAATCTCCATAATATTTTAAATATCAACCTTAAAAATACTGATTTTTAATAATATACAAACAAATTATATATTTTAATACCTTGAAAAGTCTGTGTGATTTATTTTCTTAATGAAAATCTCAAATATGTCCTATATTATGTATCAATTTGTTAATTATGCTACATTTAGAGACCTATTTACTGCCAGAAGACAAAAGGAAATACGTTTGTCATACCCATATATAAATCCACTTAGAGATAATAATAAGTAACTTACATAGAAGACTGTGTTGTAAAGAATATGATTTTTCTATATTTCTACAAATTTATATTGGTTTGTTTTCATGTGTTTGTCATTGCTTTTGTTTGTTCAAACAAAGAAATTAAATATAAGCAAGGCAAATGTAAATTTGTTTGTGGATCTCAAATCAAAGTGCATCCCCCTTTTCCTACCTCTCACCCTCTGAACAACTTGGGAGTGCAAAAAAGAACACTGTACTTCAGGTACTACTTTGAAGTGAAGATTGCATGACTTCAACAAATAAATTTTTGTCTCCAGATACCTACTTATGCATATGTAAACACAGCATATGTATAAGTCATTCTTATGCAGTTGATCAGTCCATAGCATGCATCTAACATGGATGAGGATCCAGATAGTGGAAAGCATGGGTTTACAGGGGTGAACAGGTTACATGTAGTCTTCTGCTAACCTAACAGTTGACTGTGAAAAAAAAAAGAACAGTGTAAACATCAGCTCAGGAACCAGAAAGAAAAACTTGTGTGTTTATAACCATTGTTCTTAAAATGTTTGGGAAGAACTTGAACTTTAATAACATTTAATCTGTTAATTAATTGTAGTACATACATAAAATTGTTAAATGAATCTATGGTATTTTAAAGTACATGCTCGAAGTGTCACTGATAAATTTGTGCCATCAAAAATGTTGGCAGTCTAGGGCCCTCCCTGGTGGTACAATGGGTTAAGCAAAGCACTATGAAGCAAACCACAGCCACTGCAGCACAAGTTCGATCCCTGCTGCCAGCCTGGGAGGTGACCCACAGGGTGTGGCAGACCTCTACTGCCTCACCCGCTGCTCCCCTCAGCAGTGTGTTTCAGTCAGTCTGCTCCCCACTCTGTCTCTGGTGGATGCTCTCACCTCCTGCGATTCTGGCCTGTACCCCAGTTCCTGTATGCATAAATAAATCTTTTTTTAAAATGTTGGCAGTCTATTAGTGGACCATACATTAAACATATATATTGAATATTTTTATGCAAATTCAGAACTACATAAAATGACAACCGGAAACAAAGTAACCAATAGTTACAGCTTTAATTATAATTATATATGTATTTTATATATATGATTTTATATTTAAATATAATGACAGCACTCAAGCAGTCCTAAATGTAAAAGGTTAATGTAACATAGAAGGAAAAATTTTTAATTAAAAACAAAAAGAAGGTGATACTATATCTGAAATAAATAGTTAACAAATGTTTCAAACTCCTAGCTTGCTATAAAATGCAACTCTTACTAATGTGATACTGGGAATTTTTAGAGCAGTAAGAAATAGTTTCACATATTCAAGGGCTCAAAAACCATAGCAGCTATTCCCACAATTTAAACAAAAGAAATTCTTGAATACCTATTCTAATCATCAAAGAAAGACTGAATTAATGACAAAAGTCACAGAAAAGTCACAGAAATGATTTTGAAGTGAACTCAAACCATTTAAAAGTAGAGATAATTCTAAGTCTTACAAACTTGATTATAAAGCTGAAAAATATAGTCTAAACATTCTTTTATAAAACACTTAGGTCAAAAGCAATTATGTTACAACTGAGTGGAAATAAAAATAATATAATATTAAGAAACACTTGAAGTTCGAAGGAAAAAATGAATATGTACTGGATTTCAACTTCAGCTTCAATTTTTACTTAAAAGTTTATCTTGATACAAATAATTTAAAATAATTATTTTGTCCTCTTGCAACAATAATATAGATCTTGGGGAGAGAGAGGAAGGCTGTTTTTCAAAGGAGTTTCAGAGAAAGTTACTGAAATCTACTGCACAACTATGTAACACCTCTGTACTACACACTTAGAAATGGTTGAATTTTGTAAATTTTGCTATGTGTTTTTGACCAAACTGAAAGAATGCATGTCCTCAAAAATTAAGAAGATAAAGCAAAATAAAACTATATTTCAAATAACAAATGCAGTAAGAAAAATTGCCTAAGAACTATAATTCAGAAATAAAAATCAATATGAGAATCTTTTAAAGAAACTTTATAATAAACAGACAATTTTTAGGTGTATGTCTCTGGTAAATATCTTTCACCCTTTAATATGTTGCTTTCTCTTTAGAGAAATGGAGAAAAATATAAATCATATAGAGTTTTTAAGTTAACTATAATAAATCAATGCATTAACAATGTCTCCCAATATATGAAAAGTTTCCTAATAGGTGTTGAATAGAAAATAAGACTGAGAATTAGAGTATATATGCTCTTTATAAAAAGCTATAAGACTAAAAAAAGAAACAGTTGGTAAAGATCTCTCAGCCAAGTGCAATTTAAGAAAAAACAAGAGAAACAATGTTGAAAACATTTACAAAACCTTGGGCAACTTAGATAACTGACCATATTAGTGACCCTGGAGAGTGTCTTAAACCTTGAATAACACTGGTATGATTCAAATTAGCCAATAACATGTGATCCCATGAAAACCCAGACACCCAACTCCCAGCTTCCAATAAGGGGAATGCCACATTTTCTCTCTTTCTTTGTTCCTCTGCCTTTTGCCCACCCATCCCGTAGTCTTGCTGTATGGCCCTTGGGGGTGTTATGTAAACTCTGGGTCTTGTGAGCACCAAATCTTGTTCTTCAGAATTTCCTAATGGTTTTTGTTGAAGTGTGTCCCATCACAATAAGAACCACAAGGAACAACCCAGACATAGTATTGGCTGTGGGCTCCTACAAATAACATGGCTAGTGAGTGTCTAAGACATTCCAACCCATGAATAGAATGACACCAACACAACATGAACAAAGTAAAGGTCCCCTAGCTAATTCTAAGTTCTAGAGAAGATTTGTTTCACAAACCTGAAAGATTGCATAGCAAGTAGCAAAAAGATAGTGATACAAAAAAAAAAAAAAAAACCAAAAAACAGAAACAGAAACAAAGATAGTCTCAAAAACTGAATCCAGGTACACTTGCATTAATTTTTTTTGTTTTTTTCCATTATTTTGTACAGAAGAACTAGCAATTCCAAACCTAGAAAATTACCTTCTACTGTAATGTATTTTTAAAAGACTGATTAAAATCTGAAAACTGTCATTGAAATCTGTCATTTTTAGAACATATCAATGAGTACATGAAACTGGACCAGAAAGACATTATATTTTCAGAGCATCCTGGAATCCTTAGAGCACATTCAATTTTTAATTTTATTCTCCAGATGAAATACCAGTCAAAGCTTAAAAGTACTTTTTGGTATTTGGGAAACTGAAAGGTTTAAGTAACCATGCTGCTTCTTGAATGGAGGCTGAAACGCAAATCCAAGTGTTCAGATTCTTGCGGAAGTGTTTTTTTCCACTACACTGGACAAGCCAATCTCTGAGATAACTGGGAAGTCTTTTCCTAAGTTCTGTTAAGCAACAAAAATAAATTGAACACATTAGTACAATTTTTCTTCAGGAAATCTAAATACAGTAAATTCAATTTATATCAATGAGCCCTAATATAAAAGTAGTAAATTTGTATACAATACAAAAAGATATATCAAAATAACTAACAACCTGTTATAGAGTGTCATGTATATGATTGTTATGACTGGTGTTTTACAGAAGACTGGGAAGAGAAGCAAGTTTGAGTCCTTTAGTTATGTCTTCACGGAAGAATAGGACTAGGTTATGGAAATGTAAGGTCCCATGTTCTGGTTAGTGCTATTAGCAATTCTAGTAATAATATTCTAGCTCAATGTATTGTCAGTGACATGTACCTGAAATTCTGTAGGACTATGACTCATTAGCTACAGCTACTTTTCTAAAGTCACATTGTATAATTTATTGCTCTCACTGTTATCTCAAAGCCTGCTGCTATTGAAGCTAACTGTTTAATTAGGGAGCTGCCCAGTTAGGCTGATGTTGAAAGAGATAATCACACCTAACAGGGAGTGACAAAGATGATGATGTGATATTTTTTCCCCCCAGAGTGCTGAGCATTTATCTGATACGGTTTTGTCATTTCCTTATCTTTCTTTCTTTTTTTTTTTTTTTACCACAGAAACATGTAAAATTATAAAGAACTTTCCCCAACGTATCTTTCGAAAATAGCAAAATAAATAGGAAACATCTGAAAAGTCTCTGCAAGCTCTACTGGTCACAGAACAACACTAAAGAAAATGCAGATAAACGATTTCATACATATGAAGAAAAGAGCCTTACTGAGAAGGAAATACAAAGAGAACCCAAGAAAAATCCTTAAATTAATTAAGTTTTAAAAAGTTGAGCTTGGAATAGGGAACAGATTATTGGGATCATGGAGAAAACTATTGGCAAATTGATTACTGAGGAGAGTTTACTGTAAAACTTTTGAGACCTTAAAGTATCTTTTATTAACGAACCATTGTTTTACATCTATTTTGATAATGTGGGATTTCTCTCTTTAGGTGTGATCATCGTAATTCTCCACCACCAAAGCACCCAGAATCCTCCACATCTGCTCCCCCTTCCCGTCCCCTCATGGATGCCTCAGATTAATGGTCAGTTTTCAAGGGTTACTTTTAAAATTTGGTTTCTCTATATTCCATATGTAAGTGATACCATCCAGTATTTATCTTTGGCCTTTTGGCTTATTTCATTTAACATAATCCCTTCCGGGCCTCCCTGGTGGCACAGTGGGTTAAGCAACCCACTATGAAGCAAACCGCAGCCACTGCAACATGAGTTCGATCCCTGCCGCCGGCCAGGGAGGGGACCCACAGGCGCAGCAGACCTCTCCTGCCTCGCCCGCTGCTCCCCTCAGCAGTGTGTTTCCAGTCAGTCTGCCTGTTCTGCCCCCCCACTCTGTCTCTGGTGGAACCTCTCACTGCCCACATCGCTGGCCTGTACCCAGCTCTTGTATGCATAAATAAATAAATCTTTAAAAAAAACATAATCCCTTCCACTTCTATCCATGTTGTAGCAAATCGCATGAGTTCAGTATTTTTGATCACTGAGTAGTGTTCCATTATGTATGTATACCACATTTTTTCATCCGCTCATCTAATTGGGACATTTACCTGCTTCCTTAGCTTTTGTAAAAAGCGCTGCAATAAAAATAGGAATGCAGGTTTCCTTTCTAATTCTGTGGGTAGATACTCAAGAGTGGAATTGCCCGGTTGTATGGGAGAGACCAACAGAGAGGGAGGTAGAGTCAGATTTTAAAAAAAAGGTAATTGGCACAGACATATCTGGAAGAAGACATGGTTAAGAACTTTCTCTCCAAATTTAACCTTGCTAAAGGGAGGGAATAATGAGTTACAATTTTCTCCGAGTCCCATAGCAAAAAACTGAGAAGGTGGTAATGAAATTTACAACATGAATATGTAGATTTCAAAATAATCACATAATGGACATTGAGTTGGGAGAAGCAGATTGGGCCCCACCCGGCCAGTCATATTTTGCAATAACCTGGTTGTTGGTATTTAAAGAAGGATGCAGCAATAAGAGGGAAATTGGTTATCTGAAGAGATTTATAACAATGCAAATAATGAGAACTGTTATTTTCAAATCTGTTTCTGAATTCTATTTCATTTACATAGCCATTACCACTATCAAGGAGCTCAAAGTTGATTTTTAGTCTCAATCATTGCAATATACTTGGTTTTGCATATTTTTCCTTCCTCCTTCAATTATACTTTCTCCCTTGATTTTAGTTATTTTATTGTTTTTATATGATGAATAAATCTACATATATATCTATGTTGAAATTTTACATTTTCTGCATGAGACACGATGCAAATTAAAAGTAAAGGACTGCTGTATAGCACAACTTGTCTATGAAGAAATAAAACACTAATAAGTTCCATTTATTAATATATCCTACAGTTCAAGCACTACCATGATTGTGATTTTAGTTCACTCATGAAATAAGTGAAGAACCGTATGTGTTCTATATCATCAATTTTTATGGATGATGGAAATGAAACATATATAAAAAAGTTAAATAACTTGCCTGACTCCCATAGTTAGGGGACAGTTAAATCCATGTTCTAATTCAGTCCTTTTGACTCCACAACCCATTTCCTTCCTCTACTACATGATTTCTCAGAAATGACACTTTGAAGTAGAACCAATAAATGCCTCATTATGATACTGCTTTTGACTTCAGTTCCAGAAGTTTGATTGTAAGAAGAAATGAAGAAATATTTCAACAGAGAAAAAGTTTTATTTTTTCTTACTTGCACTTAATAATTCTGTATTAAGTACAAAATGGTCATAGATGGTTTGGAAGGAAAGTGGTTGTTTGTTTGTTTAATAACTTATCCAACAATAAATGAACACAAAAATGAAAAACACAATTTCTGTTTGAACAAAAAGAAACTTACAGGGATCTCTTATCATTCGTTATACATTCAAACATTTGATGAGCTGAGTTCCACACCAAATGATTTTTTCAGTACTGGGATAATCCAAAGGTGTTAATATTTTTATGCTTTCAAGGATTAGAGTACAATGGAAAATATAATCTGTTTAAAAGCATGATTAAGACCACATCATTAAAAGAAGAAAAAACATTACTTAAGGTTTGTTCTTTTGGTCCCAAAGAATGAATATTAATGAAAATTTGAACTGACATTTGACTTTTTTTTCTATTTCTATTACATACAGTTAAATTTTAGCAATATGTGGAAAGCCATAAGGCAAAAAATATAGGTGTAAACTAAATAAGTATACATAAAATAAACTGAGACTATATCTCTTGTGAAATACACAATTCATGTCAGCAAAAATTGCATATCCATTATTATGGTAAAATGAGGTATAATTCTAAATAAAGAGAAATTGAATCATAGCAGTAGCACAAAATAAAATGCTGTAATAGTTTGGTCATAAAGAAATCCAGGATATGGTCCCTAAATTCATGTTGGGTATTATGGATGTGAGTTTATAAATAGAAAATAAATGGTAAGAGGTTTTATCTTGATTTGTAGTTCATGACTCTTGATTGATTCAGCAACAAGTAAGCACCATGAAATCCTCCAAACCTGAAATTTGCTAAGCACTTAAATCCATTTTGAGCTAATTTTTGTGTGTAATGTGACATAGTAGTCAAATTATAATTTTTCACATTTCCATCTAGTTTTTTCAATGCCATGGGTTAAAAAAGGTTTTCCTTTCTCCATTGTAGATTCTTCGCTTCTTTGCCATAGATTAATTGTCCATATAAGTGTGGGCTTATTCAGATCTCTCATTTCTTTTCCACTTGTCTGTGTGTCTATTTTTATTCCACTACCATGATGCTCTGATTACCATAATTTCATAGTATAGTTTGAGATCTGTGAGTGCAATACCTTCAGTCTTCTTTTTTGTCAGGATTGCATATGATCCAGCAAATTCATTCCTAAGTATCTACCTAAATAATGCAAAAAATCTAATTTCAAAGAATATGTGCACATCTATTTATTACAGCATTACATACAATATTCAACTTATGGAAACAACCTAAGTAGCCAAAAACAAAGAAGTGGATTAAGAATTTGTAAAATACTATCCAGTTATAAAAATTCAAAAAGATGAAATTTTAGCCATTTGTGACAACACTGATGGAACTAGAAGGTTTTTCTAAGTTAAATAAGTCAGGGAAAAGACAAGTATTGGTTGATTTCACTCATAGGTGGACTATAAAGAAACAAAACAAATAAACATACAAAACAAACTCTAGAAATCTGACTGCAGAATTGATAGGTGTGAACTTATACCACTGAATCATATACACTATTAAAACAGATTTTATAGTTTTTATCAAACAGAAGAAATTAAAACAATGTCAAACACATGTAATGGATGACTCTTTAGAAACTTATCCATGTAATTGTCCCCACTTGAATCCTTCTTTTCGCTACTCAACCAATAGGATTCTTGTAATGACTCTTTGAATTGTAGGTCAGCATCTCTATCTCTGTCACTGAAGTTTCTTGGTTGCAAACAGAAACTTCTGCAGCTACTTTAGCAGAATTGTATTAAGGGTGTAAGGTAATGCAGAATCTCATTATAATGGCCTACATCATTGAGAATAAAACTCAAACTCCTTATTATGGCCTTGACCCACAACAAGTTCATTCATCACAAGAATCCAGCTACTCCAGACTTCCCTTAGTTCTGTAAAATTGCCTCGTATACTGTATTCTTGCAACCATTAAACTTGCTTCTTTGCCTGAAGAGCTAAGATCACAAAACTTACCTGTCTTAATCTTTTTCATTAATCATTTCTCAGAATACAATGTATTTTCTGTTGTATAAAATTGGTGTTTTTCTTTGTAGTACTTTTCATTGTTTAGTACTTTATAGTACCTTACATAGACAATTCTGTTTATTTGTTCCCTTAGCAGTGTCTAGTAGATTACCCAACAGATTGTTAATGCTTATCAATATTTGTTGAATGTGTGACAAAATGAATCAACCAAATGCTTTGTTCGATATAGCACACTACTGCAAAATATTTTCACTAAAGATACTAAGTTACAATGAGGACAAATTCTTTCTATTATAGTTCTTCAAATTTTGACATGAAATATTAATTCTGACATTATTAATCACTTTCAAGAACTATCAGTGGTGTCTTAGATCCTTAGATAATATGAAAGAGAACTTGATAAATCTAGACCCAACATACTCTTCTAGATTAAACTACATCAATATTTTTCTCCACATGCACAATGAAAACTAACAAAAATGGATGATTAACTATTTCTATGACTCCTGTAAACTACAATTTCAACAAAAGTATGTTAAGTTTAAATTTCTCACATATATCACAAGTGTGCACTGGCTGGCTGTATAAATAGTTGGATACGTTTTACATTTTTAGTCTATAAATGAAACAATCTGGGAAGGTTATATTATTCCTATATATGTATAGCTATATTTAGACATCCATATACTGCTACGTTTATATAGCAACTTGTAAAAGCTTTAAGATATAACAAGTTGTACCATAAAAATGGAATATTTAAAAATAGAAATCACAACTTTTCACTGAGGGAAAGGATGCATGCACAGATACTTCATGGACACACTGTGAAGTCAAAGAAGCCTGGGGCAGTTAGTTTGAGGCTGCATTTCCCAGAGCATAGCCCAAGTGTCAGTTAATCAGAGTCCCATTGTATGTGTCAAATATTCATTTTCCAGGATACCACCCAGACCCAAAACATCAGAATACCTGAGAACTGGGCCCATGAATCAGGGTGTTTAACAAGCTTGACGGATGATTCTGTTGCACAAGTATTCTGGAATCATTGATTTAGGACACCCTGCCTTGGGCAAACAGGCTTGTGTTGAAGAATGAGGCATGATGGAAGAACAGCTGTGAGTGGGAAGTTAGATATTCTGTGTGAAGCACAGAAGGCTGGCTGCATGGTGGGTGCTGGCATGCATGAAGTATTGGATTCAACAGGGTGTGGGTGATTACAGAAGGAGGATTGTTTTAACGAGGACCTTATGTTCTCCTTCAAGGTTAAGGAAGCAAGACTCTCAGCGGTCTGCTTTTCCATTTCTCACTTCCCTTTCACTCTCCTCCTGTTCTTTGACCTTTCCATCAACATGTTTTCCATCAGAAATATGCTCTGAATCATGGCAAAGCTTAGTGCTACCCCAATCTTTTGGCTTTTCTCATCATCTTCCCATAGTGGATCCAGACTCTGGTTATGGACAGGGACATAGAGTGGCAGCCATAACCCAGCATCTTAGGAAAAGTCACATATGAAATAATACTGCTCTGCAGACTCCACAAATATCAGGGATGAGAAACATTTAGATCATCAGGTTAATGCTATCCCTTATTACAAGCAAAAGAAAGAGATTTAGAAAGAGTTTAGAGCACTAAGCTCACAAATTGCTTAGCAGTCAACCTGATCCAGTATCCAATTTTCATTCATTTGATCTTTCCAGGAATCCATTGTAACAAATCTTTACATGGAACCATTTTCCATGTAACCATTTTCCACTATCATCTGAAGTCACCAAGCAAGTAATTTTAATGTATAAATGAAATACTGAATGATTAGTTGATTAATGACTAGATGATAAATGAACATATTGATGAGAAAAGAGAATTAAGAGGGGATTTCATCATTAAGTAGGCTATCTGTGGATACTAGAAATCCAAATGTAGACAATAAAGAGCGTTTTAGAAAAGCATTCTGTTACCAGTAATTTATTTGTCATTTTATGTTTCATAATCATTTTATGTTTCATAATATATAACCAAATATATGTCTGACATGACCTCATAAAACACTTCCCATATATAATTTCATTTGACCCTTATTAACAGGTTAACAGACAGTCATAAATTTTTCCATAAGACTTAAAGAAAACCTGATACTGTGAGGTATTAACAAATTTGACCTTTTTATGCAGCTAACTTGATTAATGCATAAACCCAGACCTGTTGAATTTCTTTCTATTGACAATGAAGGAGAAACACTACACATACAGAAACCCTTCTCAGAACTTTTTTCAGGAGACTCAGTCTCACCTTTTGATATTCAAAGTAAATATGTAGATATACTTCTTATTTTACACATAAACAAAATAAATTAGCTCACTTTTTAAATAGAATCACACTGGCTGGGTCTAGAATTTAAGAAGAATAGCTTAAAATAAAGATGGAAAGAATAGGGCTCCTAAGGACTAGAATATGTGTTCATTGAGGTGGGCTTTGCCATTATCACGCATCCGGGTACATCACCAGCTCGAGTATCTCCCACTATTTTAAATACAATCCTTAATTCTGGATAATTCAGAATCTATCAGGAAAGCATAGTATATGCTGCCTTCTATAGACATATTCAATTATTTATTTACTAGTACCACTATTTCTTTACTAAAAAGGTAATGCATTTCTTATAGAATAAACACAAAAGTATTTTATGTATTTGTTTTAAAGTATACAAAGTAAAATTGAAGTAATATACTTACTGCTTCCATAATTGTAAGTGACACTTCATAGTATCATTTGACTTAAATATAGTATCTATCTGAATTAAAATGACAGCTTCTTAAAAGATATTGTTTTCAGTGGTGGCATGGTATTCTATCACATGGTTATTCCATAGTGAATATAACCAATTCCCCAGCTGTTTGGAATTGCAGTGTGTTTCTCTTTTTCACACTGGTATAAAAAAAAAGGATATATTGGGGATTTATATATAAATAATGTTTCAGTACTTGTATTTTCGTAGTATATACTTCTAGATGTAGAAATACTGAGCATGTTAACTCACTGTTCCCTTCATATTGGGCTGAACTTATTAATATGGACTGAATTTTATTGTGATAGTTGATGCACCTGAAATTGTTTATAATCATTTATTTTTGTTCGACTAAACTTAGATTTACCATTGGTCCATAATTAATATGCTTTATATAAATTTCTTAATCTTATGTAGAGAAGAAATCCAAAACTTAGAGGTAAGAATGTTGGAGTAGGGGCCTCCCTGGTGGCACAGTGGGTTAAGCCATGGACTATGGAGCAAACCGCAGCCGCTGCAGCATGAGTTCGATCCCTGCCCCCGGCCAGGGAGGGGACCCGCATGGCACAGCAGACCTCTCCTACCTCGCCCACTGCTCCCCTCAGCAGTGCGTTTCTATCAGTCTGCCAGTTCTCCTCCCAACTCTGTCTGGTGAATCCTCTCACCTCCTGTGACTCCGGCCTGTACCCTAGCTCTTGTATGAATAAATAAATATTAAAAAAAAAAAAGAATGTTGGAGAGATTTATCACTTTCAGTCCACTCACCCACCTACTAAACATAATTTCAAGAATGTCTAGAAAGTACTTTCTTTACCAAGGGTGAAGAAAAGTTTGGGAAGGGTGGGTCAACATTCCTAAACAGGAATTAGTGTTATTCTTTGCATACAAAGTGAGCTAGTGGGAAATACTGCTTTTGAAATGGGCTCCTTTATCTCACTAGCAATTAGAGAGTCGTGGCTATTGAAAGAAATACTGGGGCACAATGAATCAACTTTAGTGGAGGATTTTGGATGCTTTGGTGTGGTGTGGTAGCATATGTCTGAAAAGGTGTGAATCTGTACTCCTGAATAATATATGGTATTGAAAGTCAACATTTCCTCACTAAAAAAAAAAATACAGTACAAGAAATAAATAAAATGACAATGAGGAAAAAATGAAATAATAAAGGGCGACTCAGATCCAAGGTGAGGTGGTTACCATAATAAGCAGCAGAGCCAGTGTGGCAATGAGAACGAACTAACTTACAGGTCTTTGAAAAAAACTGATTGATCAGTGACCACTAAGGTCCTACCTGATTTGAATAAGTGAAAAACACTCCAGATCAAGTAATCAGAATCTGACTATGGCAACATAGATATAACACAATAAATCAAAAATTGACAACCAACCAATGAGCCAGTTTAGAAACCCAGAACCTAGTAAACATCCTAGAGATCAAATGTCCTTGCAGGAAGACTGTTCACAGCATTTCAAATGTGAAATATGAATGTCTGCCTATATAGCGCTGAAGTTATCTGTGACTATACATTGGGAGAGGGACCAGGGGAGGGAAGTAGAAGAGGGGGGGGGGTGTGGAGATACTTAATATTTTAGGAATTATTTAACACTGTCTCTGAGCTAATACTAATATTTGTAGATCCAGAAATTCATGACAGGTAACAGTGGAAGGCTTATTGAGCTTAGATGGTAAATGAACGTTTTATTTGAGTACCTCATGATAGATCTACTGGAATACATGAGAAAGAAAGTCAAAAGAATCAAGCCACTCTCTCAAATTACAGACAAAAAAAAATTTTTATATATTTTTGGTGAAAATTCAGATTGGTCCCAAGGTTTGTGACTTAAAAGGAAAAAGGTTGATAGTTGTTACAGCTCTGTTTGATTTAAGAAAGATGGATTAAGCAAATTTCTCCTGTGAACAAAAATTATGAATCTTAGAAAAATATTTTTTAAATAACAATAACTATTGGAAGACTTTAAATTGATTAAAAGCATCCATGCTAGAGAGAAAATGGCTATTGGAGCAAAGCAGATGAGAATAAAATTAAACTATTTTTCTTCCAGAGAAACCCAATTTGGATGTGCAGAGATCAAGCAAAATTTAGAAGTTTGTTGAGCCGATAACTAAAACATTAGAGGTTAGGTTTCCTCACATGGGTAGGAAGCCATGAATAAAAAAAAAACTCTAGAGAAGGGAACCATGAAATCTAATACAAATTTCCCTCATATATTTGGTGGACAATTATATCACATGTGGATAAAGCCAACAGAAATAAAAAATGAAAAAGCAAAAGCTGAATTAATAACAGAACTAAACAGAGATTTTATCACCAATACTGAGGAAAGAGAAATAATTGACAGTAAGAAAGGTGTTTTTTTTCCCTTTAAATAATATGTGCATTCCATTGAACAGTCTAGAAGTCCAAGTCTTAGGTATAAGAACCTATTTTAATGAAAACTAAAGTCAAGTATCCACAGAACCAAAGTGGAGATATACTTGTATATAGATATAGTAGTAATTTAACTGTCTGCCAAAATAAAATTTAATTCTATTTGGAGATTAAAACATGAAGAAAAGAAATTTTTTTTAAATCTGGCCTTTGATCTCTAAAATGCATCATTTACAATGCATTGAGAAGCAATAAAAAGTTACTTGTCGTGAGAAGAATCAGGGAAATGTGAACCATAATGTCACAAGCAAAAGAGCTCGCTATTCAGTGTCTATACACTGGATTATGACACCAGGGCTTTTGAGAAGAGAAATCAGGTTTATTGCAAATCAGTTGGCAAGGAAACAAGAAGTAGACTCAAATCTATCTCCTCAACTAAGAAAGGGACAGAAGTTATATAGGTTTTGGTGACCAGGATTAAGAACAAAAGAGTTAAATTTTATGGCTTAAAGACAGGTAAAGAGTAAAGAAACGGATATTTAGCTGAAGCTCATTGGCTAGTTACAGGTTAGTTGATAAACAGAGGTATATGAAGATGTTTCTTTTCAGATAATATCAGAATACTAGCACCAATTTTACAATTAGGAAATTCTGAGCCTTAGTAAACATAAATAGCATAAATTTTTTATCAAATCTAGCACAAGGTTAGAGTTTCACATTCCACAAATCAGAGTTCAAAAAAAGTATTTCATTTTCTTTGCTCTGTGCCTGTGGATCCATTTGGACCATTTTCTTTGGGAATCTAATCCCTTAGAGTTTCCAATTCACATCCTAGATGGTTTCAGATGTATCTACCTACTTTTTCAAAGACAAAATTTTCTCATCCGCTATACATTATTCTCGGTTCTCAAAAATTACTATGACATATTACTAGCTCCCTGTAATCCCTGCTACTAAAATAGTTGAATTTTGAGCACTTGTCTTTATAGTTTTAAGTTTCTTTCTAGTTTCTGGCACTCTTGTGCATTTCTTCCTTTACTGTGAGAGATAACGAAGTTCTAGGTTTGCTTTTCCAGTATGTTACCAGAACTTCAGAACCATTGTGTAAAAATGAAAAACTTCATCAACGCATACCATTTCTCTACAAAAGCAATATAAAAAAATTAAAACATTATATGTACTGTAACAGTATGAATCCATGAAAAGGGAAGGTTCAGATTCTGGGCCCCACCTAAGGAAGGGTAGAAAAATTGAGAAAAAGCAATTTCATACATATGGCAGTGCATTCAAATCACCAATTGATACTAACCAATAGTGGTGGCTATTTTGGGAGACAGGCATTCATACACTCCTGGCACATTTCACATTTGACCTGTATTCCTCTAATCTAATAATTCAACTTATAGCATCTCCTAAAAGATTTCACCAGACATTAATACACTCATATTCACTATATAAGCAACGTTTTGAAATAAAATGAATATTCAAAAACAGAAAATACCTCTTCCTTCTCTGTTCTCGCTATGAGGGAGCCTGGTCACAGATTCTGTCCTCCTACCAAAGAATCTAACTTCATAATGAGAGGCAGAGTTTTATGAATATAATGATTTGCTTGATAAAAAATTCTACATTATACACATAAGCTGATTATAGTATTTGAAATATTGATCATTTTTACTGTGATGTTAATTGGAGGATGTTAAATAACTAGAGGTTGGAGTAAGCTTTGAAATAGAAATGGAAAAAATAAAAAGAGAAATTTTCATTTAGTTAGTGAAGGTGATTTCTCTGCTCTTTTCTTTTTCTCCTTCCGGTCGTTTGGTATTGTGCTGGGAATTTTAAAAAGTAGGGTGGGAGCTATACTGTTCTTGCAATCAAGACAATCTCATTTGAGTAACGTTATTTGAGCATAAAAGAAATGATTTTCTTTTAAATATTGTCTTTTCAAAGATTTTCTCTATACTTTAGTGTGATTTTATTACATCTAAGGGCTATGCTTCCCCTCTGCCCCAAGAGAAACAAATTTTCCATTTTATGAAGTCAGCAGGGAGCCAGAGTCAATTTATAAAAATTAACTTCACAGGGAACTTTCCCTAAGACTAACTCTTGCCACATGAGGAAGTTACACTCTGGTAATCAAAGGCTCACTTGCAGAAATAATTAACCCTCTAGCATTAAGAAATTAGTAAAAAAGAAAATAATGAATTATATTTTCATTGAAACAAATAAGAATCCTCATCAAACTGAACACAATGTTGACAGCTAAGGAGGAAGAAGTTCAAAATTGGTATGCAAGATTACCCTTTGGATATATTGTATTAAAATATCACATTATAATATCATATAAAAATTCTAATTTGCAATTATTTCTCATCACATTCACATATCTATGTTTTGTACATAGTTTAAGTGCAACTGATGTACTGGTATAGTATCACATGTATGCAACATATGAATAAACATACATTGATGCATGTTCAAAACATCTCCATATGGGGTGATGATCTACCTGTTTAAATCACACCCCAAGACCTTTGAAAAAGAAATAATTGAGAAAAAGCAATTCCATATAGATGGCAGTGCATTCAAATAACCATATAAAAGTATTTGCAATCTATGTATTGAAAAAAGTGATTTTACTTAAGAAAAATATTCTGCATTCATTAACTAATTTTGTCTAATAGTTTCTTTTTTTGATTTGACTGTTACTATATTTAGCAAAACTATGTTAGAGTATAATATAGTAATCTTGTGATGCAAACGGGAAACAATGATTAAACTGTCACAATGGCAAATCATTTCACTATATGTAGTGGTTTATAACATTTCTGAAAATTTTAAAGGATAATTTTTGAAAATAATGTAAGAAGAAAGTAAAGTTCTTCCTATTTTATCCTATAAAATAATGATGTGTCATTAACTCATTTAATAACAAATAACAATTTGCTTAATTGAATCCCAGGCACACATTCTCTTTAAACACTCAATATATTGAAAAGGAGTGCCTATTAAAATGTATGGCATCTTAACATTGTTGTAAGCAGGTGACCACTGTGATAAAGTTCCCATTTCTTTGGCATGAGCAAACATGAAGTGTCAACATCAAAACTTGCAGAAGGGGGCCTCCCTGGTGGCTCAGCGGGTTGAGCACTGCAGTGTGAAGTGTCTCCCACACAGCAGCGTGAGTTCAGTTCCCGGCCAGGGAGGAGACCCACATGGTGCAGCGGACCTCTCCTGCCTCTCCTGCTGCTCTCCTCAGCAGTGTGTTTCTGCCTGTTCTGCTTTTCCCGCTCTGTCTCTGATGAATCCTCTCACCTCCCCATGCCTCTTCCCTGTACCCAGTTTGTATGCATAAATAAATAAATATTTAAAAAAAAAAACTTACAAAATGGACATTAGTATACTGTGAGAGAACCACACAGACAAAAGTGGAAATGCTCTTTAAAGAAATGTTGCTTCACCAATGCTCTTGATAACTCAATCCATGTTTAGTACTTGATCACCTTGATTTGGAAAATAATCCAGAAAAGTCAGACTCTGGAGGTAAAGAAGTTTCAGCAACACTTTAGTTCATTTATTTCATTCACCATCTTTGTCATACATGTTTAAGGGGTGTAAGTAATAAAAAGTCTATAATTAAGCAACTGTAAGGGTACTTTCAATAAGTATAAAGTACTATTTTAAGATACTTAAATACTTCTCTAAGAGATAAAGTATTATATTTTCATTGGTGGCATGTTTTCTTTCCTATTAGTACATAAATAAAAATTGAACAATCCCCATTTTAATGTAATGAAATATGATCTCCCCACTATATCACATATGATTTAGATAATAAGAAAAAAAAAAGTCCTGACATTGGCTTTCATTTTTTGGCTTTCTTTTGCTTTTTCAGTCATCAAAAATATGTTAATGTAAAACCTCCTCATGCTGCTCCCTATGTCTCACTTTTTTTTTTCTTTTTTTGTATTGGGAAGTAAAATGAGCAGAGTAGAGTAAAGTATAAAACTCCCCAGTAAAGGACAGAGATACTATCAAAATCAGCCAATATATACACTTACATAAAACATACACTATCAAAAAGAACCTCACAGAATCTATGGAAACTGAAAATAAACTACATCATGAGTGGTAATCTAAGATGTGAGAGGGAAAAAGAAGCCACAAATCTTTTTAGCAAAGATTTGGAAATTAATACCATAAAAGTGAATGAAAAAAAAAATAGAAATAGATATAAGAAAAAAAAAAGTGAATGGGTAGAGCTTAAGGGGACAAGAATTGAGCCTCTTATAAGTAAGTCTGCAAAATCTGACATGTAAGCTTCTATCATGATTTGGGCAAATAAGTTCTAAGGGTTTTCCATTTCCCAGACTAAATATGTTCAAACTGCAGCATCTTACCTAGTTGAAAAGCTCTGGTGATGCTCCAGCAACCACAGACATCCCTCCAGAGTGAGGGTCACACGACTCTGGTGCTCCTTTGACACATTTGGTGTCTGTGCTCTTAGGCTAAGCTACAAATACTTGGGCTCTGAGACTAAGAAGTTTGATTTTCACAGTCAGCTTTGGACAATTTTCTACCTCTGTGATGCAAAACCATGATGGGGCACAATTCTCTGCTACTTAAATTCTTCTCAGGTAGAGGAGAAAACTTTCTTCTCCTTTTTATTCCTCTCAAGTCACTCCCTTTTACCTTAACTCTTCTGAGACACCTACAATCACTCTCCAAACAGTTTTGACTTTTACAAAGGGTTAGAAAATCCTTAGATCTATAGTGACACTGAATTATAAAAGGACTCTGCTAGCTGCTTAAAAGGGGATGTCAGGAAGTTGTAGGGATGACAACAAACACAAATGATTTTGCCACAGGCACACCAGAATTTCTTACCTTCAACCTGGAAATTCCCAGGTAATTTTCAACTAATTGCAACAATAGCCACAGCAAGTGCAGGCCCAGTAGTAGTGACCATGCCTAAGATGCATTTTCTCTGCCCAACCCACAGAAAATATGAAAGAACCATTGCATTTATTACATAGACAGTGAGGCATCATTAAACTACGTTTATTGCAAAATTTAAATCAGGAGGCACTTCTTACAATGTCTAAATGTGAAACCTGTTTTTATAAGTCCTCAGAGTTATTCTGTACATTGCCTCAATTTACCACTGTAACCCTGGCGTCCAGGATCCAAGAGAAAGCAGTGCAGTAGGAGGAGGTTGGGCACTGCCAGTTTATAAGTTTGTTTATTCTGCAGAAATTTTACTGCTGCTCAAACTGACTGCTTCTTTAATACCTTAAATCACACAGCATAATCTGCAGACTCAAGATCAGAACAATAAACTTCGCTGAATTTACAGGCTCAGGAGAACAGCATTCAATAGGGCCTTTTATTATGACCCAATCCTGACAATGTTTTTCTGACTTTCATTGCTTCAGGAATCCATAGGAGAGATGCCAAAGCAGTACGTTGTTTTGAGTGTGTGTCCTACCCCCATGTCAATCACACCAAATATTGAGGGAAACAACTCGGAAAGAAAAAAACAAAATGGGCACATCTGCAGTGGGTGCAAAAAAATTGGTCCATTGTTTGTTAACAGACACATTTTTAAAGAGGCATTTGTAGAGTCACTCAACAGTAACATCTACCCTTCTCACTTTCAGACCCTTACCCTTCAGAAATATTTTTTTGTCATTGGGATGTTGATGGATACCTTATGTAGTTGAGTTATATAAGAAACTAGAACCCAGTATGGAGAAGGCAGGAGGGTATAATTTAGTGTGGTGTCCTAGATTTTATGTCTATGAAGGAAAACTTCAAAAATTATATTTCCCATGATATTATACTTAATTATTAAGTATATATATAAATGAATATACTATTTCCTTTATGTTTATAAATCATAGAGTATACAACAGAAAAAAAAACTAAATAAGTACAGAGATATTCCTTATAATTTCACTGGCTGATAGTCATGGAAACCTGAGTGTGAAATCTACTGATGGTGAATACATCTGTATGAATTGGGAAAATTTTATAAATGCTTTTGGGTTTGGGGGTTAACAATTAGCACTGGTTGTACGCCAAAAACACTTGGTGAGGAAAATGATGAAGACAGATTTCCAGGAACATCTACTGACTCTCAGGGATCAGAGACTCCTTGGCAGCGCCAGTCTAAACACTTTACCTATGAATGTATCATGCTTAGACACTTACTGGTTCTGATTTGTTGTTGCTTGATCATAGGTTTCAAAGTCAAGTTCAAATTAATTTCCTCTAGGAAGTCATTCCTGATAGCTCAGCAATTTAGTTGTTCCTTCAACTATGCTCCCACAGCACCCTACACATTTCTTCACTAACAGAATAATTCATATTGCTGGGCTTTTTGTTACTTGATTACCTGCAAGTTGCAGAAAGCTGAAAATCTAATAAATGAGGCAAACAAATGAAATGGCAATAACTGAAAATCTGTGAGCTTCACGACAGTAGACATTCATTATGAGCCTGATCCCGAACTAAGTATTTTACATTGTGATTTAATTTAAATCCTGTGAGGTAAATGTTGTAATGTTCATTTTATGGAAGACAAACTGAAGCAGAGAGAAAATGAGAAGCTTCCCCAAAGTTGCACCATTATTAGATATGGGGGATTTGAAAACTGATCTATCTAGCTTCAAAGGTGAGCCCTTATTTCTCTGCAGATTGAAATATAACATAGAATTATATAAAGTGTGTGTGTGTGTGTGTATGAAAAAAACTTCATGGCAAAGTTGTACCAACAACACTCATGTGGAGCAATCTGTCCTGACCTCAGGCAATAAATGGGTTTGTTGTCTGTAAAAACTTGAGAACAATAAAAAATAGAATCAAGTTGTGCTTCTGTTAATTATCACTGTGAACCAGCATTTCCGAACATTGTCAGTGATTACTGAAAAAGTCTTGTTTGATCTAAATTTTAAATAGCTGTGTGTTTACTGTTGAATTTCAATTGTACATGTATTTAATTATACCTTTAATTACTCATATTTTAAATTATAAATTACATGCAATAGTTATATATGTATGTAAATATATAATTATAGTTAATATATAGTATTATGTGATACCATAGTATATGTTTGTATAAAATTAGTACATTGTTATGTGCTTCAGTAATCTCTCCAATCAACAGAGAAATTAATCCAAAGAACTCCCTTTGGATTAATACAGTTAGACTCCAGCACACAGGGATGAAGTACAAATATTATTTTGATAGTTAATTTCACAATTATTGTGAACTGAATGATGATTCCTCTCCAAATTTATACGCTGCAGCCTAGTACCTCAAAATACAACTGTACTGAGAGACAGGGCCTTTGCAAGGTCATTAAGTTCCGTGGGATGTCTCCCACCCACCACCTCACTGGTGTTCTTCCCAGAGTGGAGATCGGGACACAGTCAGTATGGAGAGGAATAACCACGTGAGGGGCTAGCGATGAAGTGGCCACTCATCTACAAGTCAAGAAGATAGACCTCAGAAGGACACCTTGATTGCAAACTTCAGCTTCCAAAGCTGTGAAAAAATAAGTTGCTATTGTTTAGCTGTCCATATTGTAGTGTTTTTTAAGGCAGCTCTAGAAGACTAAGTTGATAAGGGTTTCTTTCTCACAAGATTGCTTTGAGTGAAATTTGAGTCTCCAACGTATGCTATGACCCCTGTGTTTAAGCTTGAGCAATAGATTTGAAATAAATAATGATGGCCCAGTGATTAACAGAAGTGAAAAAACAGAGGTTAAGTTACTTAGTCAATGTGAAACTACATGACAGTTAGGTCAAACTATGTATTTAAAAGAATGTAACAGAAAACAAACTATAAAGTAGAATACT
The DNA here is from genome assembly GCA_019455555.1 of Galemys pyrenaicus. Classification (NCBI taxonomy): domain Eukaryota; kingdom Metazoa; phylum Chordata; class Mammalia; order Eulipotyphla; family Talpidae; genus Galemys; species Galemys pyrenaicus. The sequence goes on along the minus strand of JAGFMF010011457.1, from coordinate 2,949,789 downwards.
AATTGAACTTTCTTCTTCACCTATTCTTCAGTTCCAGTTTTTTTAAAACTAGAGATGAATCTAAAAATATATAGTATTTATTGTGTGATAACTGCTAAAAATGATTTTGTCGTGTAGAAGAGAGTTACAGTATAATGTTGCTCATTCTAGGAGTTAATTGTGATAGATAAGCTAAAGAAGCTAAGGAAGTGAACTATTCAGTAAATTATCACACAGCAAACACTTGTTCAAAAATATCCCAGTGCTCCCTGCCAAGCACTATTTCTCTCTAAAAGTAACCAAATTCTAATTTCTACCCCAATCATTTATTTTTTCCATACAGAACTGATATAAGTGAAATCATTTTATAGATTCTTTCAAGTCTGAATTATTTTACATACAACATATGCATGGTTCATATATGCTATTGTATTTGACAGTAGTTTGTTCACTTAGGCGTGGGATTCCCTGGTCTGAATATACCACATATACTATTAGTAGATATTTAGGTGATTTTCAATTTCAAATTAACTGGAGTAATGCTGCTAGGAACATTTTTGCGCATGTGTCTTGTACGTACATACACATTTCTGTTAGAAATGGAAATGGTGAATTATAGAGTAAGTATAATACAATGTGAAACTGAAGCAGTCAATAATGAACACTTTTCCTAAGTAGTTGCAAAATTTACACTCCACCCAAAAGTTCCCATGCCTTTGTATTTTTAACAACACTTAGTATTATTTTATTTTTTTAAATTTTTTTAATTCTAGCCATGTTGGTAGACATAGCTCATTATGGCTTTAATTTTTTTTTTTAATTTTCTGATTAAGTTGATGTCTTGATGAGCACATTTTTTTTACACAATTAATGGCCATTTTTATGTCCTTATCTTCTGAAATGACTAATGGAATTCTTTTCTCATTTTTCTATTGAATGGTCTAGTTTTCTTTTGTCAAAAGTAGGGAGATCAGTTAACTCATGATGAAATTGTGCCTTCTGAGTGGTAAAACTTTGTTAATACAAGGCTACCACTCAGAAACATGATCAGCTATAGAGGAGATATAGAATTCAATCTACAATACTTGATAGGTAGTTTTTTTAATAAACCCGGGAGAACATGATACTTTGTCAGTGCTATGACATGTGGCAATGTAAGTGGCAGCTCCCTGGCCCTGCTCTTAGTGGGTTATGCTGGCTACTCATTTAAACATAATGACATAGTAATCTCCATAAACCTGGGACAATTATCAACATAATTTGAAGACTGCTAATAAGCCAAAGTTCCATCAAAATTTATTACTCCATCAAGGACCCCCCCTTGGCCTGAAGGCGGACAACCAAGTAATGACTTGTAAAATGGCATTTTTAACTAGAAAACCACATTAAGTGTGATTTACAATGAAATTGCTGACATCAAAAACTGGACTTTGTAATTCTATGCAGCTTAAATCTTAAAAAAGATGTTAATGGGCTGCAAGCGTATTCGTTTATTTATCTTTCAGTCACAGGCTGCATCCCAAATCATTAGCAGGCTTTTGCTACATATTAGAAAGGTAGATATCAAAAAATGAAATTAAGTCTTTCCTTTAGCCTTAACAAAGTAATTCAAATGACTCCAGATTCCCAATTAAAGAAAATAAGGAAACTCTAAGTATTCTAAACACACATTACTTACAGCAAATTTTTAATATCATAGTCCCAAACAGTTCTGTTGTTTATTATGGGATGTATTCATACCCTATTACCCACCATGCAAAATGAATGTCGAATACATAAATTCTCAGTATTTACCTAATTATAGTAACATCATCTCTGCTAAACTAATAATTGGAAAAAAATGATGAAGCATTTAGTATATTCAAAATTAAGGGATATATTTTCATGAGCATGCTGACAATCTTAAATAAATACTTTTTATGGAAATTCTGAATACATTAGAGAAAGAAGATGGTAGAAGTAGAAGTATAGGGAGGCATATAGGAAATTAGCTTCTTATTGGAGTCCTAGGTCCTGAATTTAAGCCAATCTCTATGATTTTCAAACTGAATGTCCTGAAATATATACACCTAAAATCTCCGACTCTAAACCATTAAAAAAAAATCTGCTATGAAAGGATGCTGGAAAGATTATTTTTTATAATGTTTTGTCAAGTGAAACCTTATGCACAGCCATTTATTTTTGCCTCCCTTATCAATATAGACCTTCTTTTTCCTTGTATTTTTCAATTTATCTTCATGCCTGAAAGAAACTCCAGGATTCTGCTGAAATATTATCACCTTTATTTGGCCTTCCCCAGCACTTGAAGGATAGGTTACCACCTTCTCCATGCTTCAAAAGCAAATTAAAATATCCCTATTACAAACCTTGGTTCATTGTAATAGATGTAAAGTTAATAATCACAGTATTAGTAACAATAAGAAGTAACAACAATAAGTAAGAATTGTAATACCACTTTGTTAAGCACCTCTAAGGCAATGTACCAAGGACAAATTTAAAGTCCATTACACTTTGATAGGCACAGTATGCTTCTATATAAGGAAACATCTCTAAGAAAGACCAAGAAACAAATCCAAGGTCCACATATTTTAACCTCAGGCATCAGTAAGCTACTGCTATGTAACAACACATCACAATATTTGTTAGCTTAAACAACTATTCTTTTACCAAAAAATTCTGTTGCTTGGAAGTTTTGGTTAGAATGAGCAGGAGGTTCTTCTGGTTTCATAAATCTGTGTCAAACTTCACCTTGTCTGGGCAGGAACAAAGTCTACTAACTGTCATTTGGAGCCACCTGGGCTTCTCACTATGTGTCTCAAACTTCAGGAGCCCAGACGTGGTCATACTGAGGACAGAAAGGTATAATGAATAAGAGCAGGACCCAAGCAAGTTGATGCTAGAGTCTTGACACATGAACTTAGTGCCATCAAGTGATATCATTTCTATCACATTCTGTTAGTTAAAGAAAGTCACAAGGTCAGCCAAGAGTCAGAATTGAAAGGGGTGAGATAGTCATAAGACAAAAAGTGTGGACAAAAAGACATTAATTAGGATCATCAATACTATCAATCTACCATAGTCTACATCACACAGCTTCTCTAATTATTTGTTTTCTTGCCTTACTTACATAGTAAATCAAGATCACAACAGAAGAAAGGATAAAGTTCCAGGAGTCTTGCACTTAACTTCTTGCCTGGACACTTAATTCATGTTTTGACTGTTTGTATGCCAAGGAAAGATGACAGCATGATCCAATTCATAAGCCTGATTGAAGAAAATAATATAGACCTGTTCATTTGACTATTGCTAAATTACTAACTAGTATGTGCTAGGCAACTCTTTTTAAAGATGCATCTTCTAAAGAGATACAGAAGCATTGAGGAATTAAAAGACTCAAACCACATTTCTTAGCTTAGAGCTTATTATTTATTTTTTCTCTGCTTAAAGACAAGAAAAAACAATCTTGGATATTTTAAAAGCCTCACAGCACAGCTATTTAAATTCTTAGACATTCAAAGGAGCTTTATTTCACTACATTAGGCATCAGTCATGAAAATCTGTGAGAAAATATTAGTGAAAAGATTTGCTTTTTATGACATTTTGTTTGTCATCTCCTTTTCCAAATCAGCTAATCTATATAGAAAAACTAAATTAACATAATCAAATAATAATATCATTCTATAAATATACTTTATAAGAAATCCTTTATAATCTCTAAAGTTAATTTTAGAATTCAAAGATTTAATACTCCAGGAGAGAATTCTTGTGAAAAATATTGATGTAATGTTTTCATAGTTAAAATGAGCATTGAGTTGCATAGACATTTCAGACACACTTAGTGAGAACATAATATATGCACAACATTGCTGGAACATGTAGAGGATGCTGGGTATTTTTCCTCATGGAAAATTCCACTTGCTCTTGTGAGTACTAGCATGTATACCACTACAGATATAAAACTTTACTGAACAATCAGGAACACCCACATACACACAAGATATTTTCTATAAGGAATAATAAACTTTACAAAATTCCCTTCCTCATATTCATACCTCAGGGGTTTTGTTTGTTTGTTTGTAACATGTAAATAGGCTTAAATAGAGACATTGTAAAAGACAAATTAATAAATTCATGAAAGCAAATTACGTTCCCAAAATACCACTTCAAATAGCATGTAGCAAACATTCACTCAATCAAAATCAAAACCCTTTTCAAATAGTCTATGATTTAAAATACTTCAATCCAAGCTGAAAAATGTTGAGAATAATTGTTGCCTTCTCTTGGGTTCACTTTTGATTTACATTATTATAAGGAAGTCCTCAATCTCTTTCCAACCTATATCATTTTAACATCACAGTGTTACCTTTCCTCTGAAGACTACTCCTATGCTCATTAAATGGAAAATAAGATTACTATTAACTTCAGAGCTTGGGATAGACTTTGGCCCCTTTGATTTCATTATCATTCATTAACAGCACCTCCCCCCCACCACCTTATTGTTCCATGTTTCTTGTCACCTTTGGTGTGATCGCTGTTATTTCCTCGGTTTTGAACAGCAGAAGTGCCACTTAGTGACCTATCCTGCACTGACACTAACTAACTGGCTCCATTAAAGATAGACTAATTACTCAACCATGTGTTGGCTCAGAATTAATGAAAAGGAGGGCAAGAATCACAGCAGGGCGTTGATCGTCTGAAGTTCTGAATATAAGGTTAGCCTCAAATTTTGGAAGTCTAGGCTATGATTATTGACCTAATGATGCTTAGTAGTACTTTTGTATCTGAAGTCAGTGACTAAATTCACTTAAATCAGGTCTCTGTGTGTGTGCACATGTATGTGTTAGATTTTGTTTCATTTCTCCGTTGAAAAGAATTTAACATGGAAAGCACAAAGGGAATATAAGATTGTTCACTATCAAACTCCTCCTTATCTTGATTTTAATTTATCCAAATTTTTAAAACTCTAGAGACTCTTTAAAACACAAGCCTTTCTAGGAACAGAAATGCTTGACAAGGCTTCTTTCTGCAATCTCCCCTACAAAATCACTGCCAACCCTGTCTCTACCCCGATCTTATCTTTTGCATCAAGTTACAGACCTGCCTCATCAATCCCTGGAGCATCTATCAGATACTGAAGAGAGTTCCATCTATTTAGACATCAACTCACTCTGGAGATTAGAGGACACTCACCTTGCCCCTTAGGCTTCTTACTCTGTATTGCTTACCCTACCTGTGTGCTAACTGTCCATCCTGCTGGTCAGCAAGGTGTGTGGATCACATAAAGAAATGACTTATACAAACTAGATGATCAGTTAACATTTGAAAGATAAGGATGTGGAAATTATTTTCTTCTCCATCTTGCTTTGTAATGTAAATTTTAGCAAAGAGTGAACCTTACTTCTGGTTGACTTTTGTATTCTCAGTGCCTGGACCAGTGTACCGTTATTAAGCACTCAGGAAATAAATGCTTTTATCAAATTATCAGATGTTGACTGAAACATCTTTAAACGTAATGTTTTACAGATTTCACTTATAGTGTGTATGATGATGAGGTATAATTATTTTTTGTGTGTGACAACAAAGCACATTTAATGTCCTTGTGCCAGGTAATGTTCTTTTTTTTTCTTTCCATAGTTCAGGTTATTTTACTTTTTATTTGCATTAAAAAATGAGTATCATTATGTGGCAGGCTATAAAAAATCTTTTTTATTCCTATAAGCAAACAATGATCTAGAAAAAAAAGAAATTAAGCAAATATTTCCATTTATAGTCTCATCAAAAAAATTCAACATTGAGGAATAACCTTATCAAAGGAGGTGAAAGAGCTGTATAAAAAAATACAAGACAAAGATGTAGAAGACACAAGAGATGGAAAGATATTTTATCTTCATGGTTGGGGAGTATTAAATAGTTAAAATGACCATCTGACCTAAGCAAATTTAGTGCAATACCTATCAAATTCCAATTTTTAAGAAAATAGAACTTTTCTCAGGGAAGAAACAGAGTCATCTGGGAGCAATTGGACTGTAGACAGGTTACAGTCTCAATCGAGGTCACAGGTGGCTGTTTCTCTGGTCCTGTGTGTATGCAGGAGGTCATATGCAGGAGATCACCTCCCCGGCAGAGTTCTCTCAACCCTCTCTTGGGGTTGTAGCCCAGGAAGGAGTTCCAGACCAGAGAGATCTGCCACCAGGGTGTGTTTCCAGCAACTTCCAAGAACAGAGCTTTCTCTAGAGTGGCAAGCTCATTTTATGAGGGCCTCTAGGGACTTCTGACCTCTAGCTCAAACTAGAAGCAGGGTTGCCTCAGGTGTTTCATGTAACACAGAGGCCAGTTGTAGAGGGAAACCTCTAGTGAAGGAGCCAACTCTTTCACTCCCAAAATGAGTATCATTATGTGGCAGCCTATAAAAAAATCTTTTTTACTCCTATAAGCAAACAATAATCTAGAAAAAAAGAGCCAGTTCCACTAATGGGACCTTCCCAAAAGACCTGAAAACTACCTGCCTATGCCTAGTTGTAGACCCAAGCTGTTAGGCACTGACTTGCATAAATACTATGCCAGTAGCTATAAGGACTTCCCAATGAAACCCTAATGGCAGGGGTGTGAGGTGTTCTCCCCTCATGTCCTGGCTCCTTGGCTGATTTCTAGCTGTTTGACATTCACCCTTGCTGGTGTCTATCTGCTGTCTCAGCACTTGGTGGATCATCTCCCAAGGGTCCTATTGTTGTCCAGAATAAGGTCCAACCATTTTCCATCTCAGTTGTAGGTGTTTCCCTCTGTAACGCAGTTCTTAGATACCAGAGTCCCTTCAGTCATCAAAAAAAAAAGGTCCCTCCCCCCCCATTCTTGGGTTACAGTGCCCAGATGAAATTTTATTGCCATTTTTCCTGCCCTCTGATATTTTCTGTTGCTTTTCCTTGTGAAAATACCAAAATGCACTTTCTCATATTAATATTTGAATTTCTTACACCTAATCAAACCCTGACATAGAATGGATATTCACTAAAATTACTGAATTGAATAAAATAACAGATCATTTACCTGCAGGTATTTAATCAGAGATCATACTTCTAATCTACACACATTGCAAAAAAAACTGTGTCAAACATCAGGTCTACTTCTCAATGAAAGACTGCAATTATGGGCTGCTGAAATGCAAAGAGAGAAATGAAAAGGTTTACCATCATCCAAATATGACTTCCTTCAGTCAGCTTCTCAAAAGATAACCTTCAAGTCTCTCAGGGAAAAAACGTTCAAAAAGATCTGAAAATTTATAGGTGGGTTTGCTAATGCTTTAGTTCTCAGCTCGAGAGATCAGAATTTCAAATCCCAGTTATCCCTCTAGACATATAAATATGACTTTTCTATTCATTAGGGAAGGAAAGGGTGGAAAAGGTGAGCTCTAAATTGACTCTCTTTAATGTGCTTCCACCTAAATACAGTGATTGAAAAAGTGAACTCCTGCAAGCCAGTATTGAAGGAATGGAGAACAGCAGCTGGTAAAAGATTACAAGCAATTTTCATGAGATTTACAGTAAGCTAGTGAACTACAACATGACAGAAGCTGAAAGGGAAATTAAACAAGGCTGTACATCAATGAAGATTTTGTTCTCAGCAGCTATGAACTTTAAAATGATTAAGAAGACGTAAGTGCGGATTCCAGGGGTTCTTTGGGATACACTAGGGTAGAGTATCAAACTTATGAACAAGCTGAAGCTGGAACAGTTAAAAGTAGGAGTGGGGAGAAATTTCAGTGGCAACATGTATTAGAAAAAAGTTAATTAAGGTGACTGGGCATGACTTGAATGAATGCTTTGTCTCATTCCCAGGTTCACACCCATACTTTGCAGTATTCCTGCCCATTCTACAGAACCAAATCTAACCCAAAGTTAATACTCAGCCTCTTGAACTTCCACAGTATTCACCTCTGGGTCAACCTGGCCAATAGTGCCCACCTGATGCCCTGATTTACACATATGAACCCTACATCAGCCTCCAAAACATAGTTTCCTATGTTTTGTTTAGCCATACCCAGGTGGTCAAATTAGCAACATTGTGGATGCCAGTTCCCTGGTTGTTATTCAATCCATGTTACTACATTCAGTCAATTTCTCAAGACACTCCATTCTTCCAAAACAGTACCTCCTACCACTCAACTGGGACTGTTTTTAGGTGGTAGGCTTTGCCTACCAATGAAATTTCCTTCAAGCACATATACTGGATCTATTCACCTTTTGCTCACGCACATAAAAGATTCTAGCTCCTGACCTACTCAGTCTTTTCTCTGTACCACTGTCATTTACCCAACCATCTGGATACAAAGCAGCATGCTAATTCTGCAACAAGTATATGTGTGCTCTTTAATGCAAACTGATCAGATATTCTGTATCAGACCATAGTTTCTTATGTTTTGTTTAGTCACTAGATCAATAGCCAAAATACAATAGAGCAACCATGAATTGAACAATCCAACTAAACTAATGGGGTGATTGGTAGTGGGAAAAAGTATCCCACTCTTCCAAACCAACAGAAATCATCCTTACAATATTCTAAGACAAGCTTCTCTATGCTCCCAATGAGTCTTGCCTAGCCTATACTCCTTTTCTTCTAAATTCTAAATTGTTGCATTTCTACCCTCTGAAAAACAAACTACCTCTAAGAACTATAGCCTGAAACAGAAGTAAAACCAGCTCTTCCCTAGGTACCTGAAACTCTTTCTTGTGCAGGGTCAATGCACCTAGAACTTGTCAGCCTGACCCACTGGGGTTGGTATAGTCATTCTTCTATACTGGGAATGGAAAGGCAAGAACATTTTCAGGCCTTTGCTTAGTATTGTCTGCTTCTAAAAATATTGTTAGGATAACAGATGGGATTTACCACATCAGTAGATATCCAGAGACACGGATATGCCTGGCCCTCATCATTTACCATACCATCTCCCACTACTTGAAGCACCTGAGTTAGTCTGATCCACAGCCCAGCATTTCTAAATGCTTGACCACCTCCATCAGAATCAGCTGAGCAAATTTTACTTTTTCTAAAAATGATTTATTTTGTTTATTTATGCATATTATTTATGCAAGAACTGGGGTAGAAGCCAGAGGTATGGGGTGAAAGGGTTTGCCAGAGACAGAGTGGGGAGCAGAACAGGCTACTGAAATACACTGCTGAGGGGAATAGGAGGTGAGACAGGAGAGGTCTGCTGAACAGTTAAGTTTAGAATAAAGATACCCAGACCTTTCCCCACATAGACTGATTCAGACTTTGGATCTGGACTTCATACATAATATATTGTTAACAGGCCCTCCACAGGATTCTGATGCACACTAAATGTTTATATGTTTATAGAATAATACACATTTATCTGCAAACAGATGCACACCCTACGCTGATGCTGATGGTGATGTCTTTTGCTCTGGAGTCTGGGAGGCACCAGACCTAAGAGGAACATTGGGTCCATCCTCTAAACACTAACTTTCATGGGATTTCAGGTAACTATGGAAAACTAGAATATTTGCTATATGGAATAATGGACCAAGGGCTTGCTACCAGAAATCCTGGAGCTGAGGACTTCTGCCTATAGTATAGGTGGGAAAGTTCAGACTACATGAATAAGACAGCGGAGACAATAAAACTTCATTCTCAATGAGCTGGGCTAGTCAGGAAGGATCCATGTAGAGCATATTCTGTTGTCAAGGTAGACAGACAGGCGGTCTATGTGATTAAATAATCTCTCTGGACTAAAATGGCCCATGGAGAGAGATCTGAGCAACATAAAAGAGAAGGATAGACAATAAAAGTGAAATATATCTAAGGGTTGTATGACCTATATATAGAAGGTATTTTCTGGGCCATAAGAGCACAATATTAACATTTCATTCATGGGAGTAGAATGGATGGCATGTTATGCATTGAAGACAATGCCTAATAGTATTTGGTTAGAGAATGCAGAAGACTTATAAACCACCCCACGGATTTTGAAAAATATATGTTTTTCTCTATCTGTATAGCTATACTGTAAGAAAATTCTTGCAGTAAAATATACAGAAAGGTTTAGGGATGGAATAGTTTCGGACAGTTGAGTTGGGAGACAAGAAAAAAGCTGAAAGATAAGATGATAGATTTCACTAATAGCAAATATACAGATGTGAAAGAAATAAGGTTCACTGGTACATATTTATCTTAGGATAAAGTCTTTTGAGTGTCAAAGCATCAAAAAAAGTAAATGTGGATAAGAGAAAAACAAGACAGATTTGTCAATAATAATTACATGTAAGCCAGAGAAGAGTAGCTTAGTAATGGCATTTATTTACTCACTTATTAAGTCAATACTTACAGTAATGCCAGGCACAATGCTGGTACACATGTATTTGTAATATGTACAAACATATGTATTATACTGCATGTACATAGACTCCCTACCCTCTGTCTAACACATCCAAAAATAAGTTATGAATGTTTGCTTTCTACAGCCTGTTAATATTCAAACATTATTTGAACTAACTAGCAAATAGTCTTAATTCAAGGATTGCTATTTAAATCAAGACTCAGTGACCTACAGATGGATCAAATCTACCCCACTACCTCTTTCTCTGTTGGTAATTAAATTTCCATTGGCACTCAGCCACACCCAATTATTTACATACTGGCAATGGATTCTCTTTGTGAAACAACGGCAGAGTTAAATAGTTGTGACAGATCTTTTGTCCTGCACAGTCTAACAAACTTATCGTGTGACCATTTACAGAAATAGTTCCCCTCTCCCCTTGTCTGAATCACTGTCTCTGATATGTTTACAGTTCAATTTCACCGTGTATCCCAGAATCAAATTAACCTCTTTTCTTCTCTTGGCCAGCTCCTGGGTTTTCCCCTGCTGCAAACTACTCTAACACCTGGGCAGATGATGGGTATCTTACTTCTCTCAGCCTGATTACAGAATGGGACACAAAAACCCATTTCTGGAAAAAAAGTCATTTTCTTTTGAAAGATTTTAAGGTTAATACTCTAAGTGAATACACAGGAAATAGCAAATGTTAAAAGCCCAAAGGAAAGTTACAAAGTTTAAGACAACCTGTACCTTTCTCAAATAATACATATTTGAGTTTGCATCACTATGAATTGCCAATGAAGACTTCAGAATTTCAAGGCTCTGAAAACTCAAAACTGGAACTGTTTGATCCCAACTAAAGTATTCAGATAGGTAGGAAAAAAATGAAAGAAAAGGTAAATAGCCCTACATTGAAGGAAAAATCCCTTCACATGTGAGAAATTTTGTGGAGATGGTTTTAAGAAATGAAAGACAAATGGAACCATAACTACAGCAGAAACTAAACAAACAACTCCATTTTTTGAAAGAGAAAGAAAACTGTCATAAAAAATAAACAGATACCATCCAACTTGATAGGGTTTTATTTTGTGATGTGGGAGAGCAGAGAAAACTGTGTTCACTTTTTTGGCATATATCCTTGTATTACTGAACATCAAGAACTCTGAAAATTTGAGTTTATGACTATAGGCATCCCCTGATACCTGTCCCAAAGATACTAGGTATAAATTTTGTGATGAACTTTCTGAAAATAGACATTTATTAAATGAGGAAAATGTTCTCTGACAAATCTTTGAACAATATGCAATTTTTTTTTCAGTATCAAAAATTCAAAGACAGTTACAAGCCCATGCATAATAAGACATACACATAAGAAATATATTATTTCCTCTACTTCCAAAAGAAGTAAAAAAATAATTATCTACTTTGGTCAAGAGAAAGTTACATGAAGAGGATAAAATAGGCACAGCAGATATTGCAATGACTTCCCACGTTGTCTATTACTGTCAGTCTTTTAGCTCAAATGACTTTGACTATACTTCTACCACATTTTCAGATTCCAAAATTGCAAGTAAATTCCAAGTGCCGGGATGAACTCTAATGCAGATTTCATTTAAAATGGAGAGGCTCCATTTGCTATTAAGAGATTATGAAATATCCAAATAGTTCTCCTGTTTTCATGACATAACCATGATTGTAAGTAATCACAATGCTGGAAAAAAATTCCCATTTTTGTGCATAATATTTTTTGATGAAAATAGTTGGTTTACAAGGTAATGGTAGTAAATTCATTTTGAACTGAGACCTTGGAAACCAGAGCGAATGTTTGTAGAAAACTCTCTTATTTAATTAGAAACTAATGAAAAAATTATACTGGTTTTGGTGGGAATAAGACAAATAGATGTAATGTAAAGAAGCAAACAATTTTATTCAAAAATGAAGCTAAGCAAGTGAGGTAATGGAAGGTGCTGACTGTTCTGTCCATTCACATTCTGCGTGTCTATATCATATAAACCATGTCTATAGCCCTTCTACTGACAGTGAAGTAGTGGTCAAGAAGTTATACACTCTGGCAGCACAGTTTGAACTGAACATTTGAAGGGTTTTTGTGAATTTGCATTTAGTATTCTTCAATTCTCTCAAGTTTGAAAACCTGTTGACTCTTTTTAACAAACACAGTTGAGAGAATACTCAGTTAATTCTGAAACACAGAAATCATACTTCAATTCTGGTGACCTAAAAAGTTCTTGTTGACTTTCTAAATAATGTATTGAGTGAAGCCTACATATTTTGGTTCATAGTTTTCAATATCTCTTTAGCAAAATTATTATGCAAATTGAAAGAAAGCAAACAGTACTACTGAAGTACTCCATTGCTTAAAGGATATGTTGAATGGGTTAAAGAAAGACTTGATGAAAAATTTATCTCTTTATATTTCAGAGTTGTTCTTAATAGGCATGACATTACTTACGAACAGCAAAAAAAAAAAAAAAAAAGAAATTCTGATTTGAAGAAGATAATTATCACAGCATTTGCCATGACTATCTTTTCAAATGGATTTCACCTCTTAAAGAATTAAATTTTTTCACGTGTGTGATATTAAGTATTCTTCCAGCATGGGAACAAGTGACTCATGTTCTGTAGCACTGCAGAAGAAACTATGATTATCCCTCCTTCTACACCTCTTCAACAAGTACTCCTTTCTCTGGCTGTGCTGAGGTCTGCAGGCAGGTGGTCAAACCCTACATGAACAACAGTCATCACTGAACTGAAGTCTCCCCTTTGCATCTTAATGAAAATATAATATGTGCACTGAGATTTTCCAAGTCATATTCCATTCTGCAGGAAATGTACAGATGAGTTTCTGTCCTTTCGAAACATCCTCAATGTATGGTCAAGCTGGACAGTCGTTCCAGCAGGTACATGCCCTGGCCCCATAGCTCACTTTCCCTTGCCACTCCATCTTCACAGCCTCCAGAGATGGGTGCTCCTTCTTTGCCTCCATCCTAACTAGCTAACACTCAGGCCAAGGTCTGATACTCCCCAACACAAGTCTGAGTGGTCCCATCAGGCCATCTTTGAACATGCCTGCACCTGTCTGGACTCCCTGTTCTCCCTTCCCTGACAAGTTCTCTATTTCTCTGTCAAATCCAAGTACTGCTTTTGCTACAGCCTGTCCTGCGACAAGGAATTAACCTCCCTGAACTTGACTTTCCCTTAAGACAAATCAGTAATGTAGTGTTTGCTGCTAAGTAGGGGAAGAAATGTCCTTTATTATGCAAAATTGAATTCTTCAAGAAGAGTATGTGAAAGAAATAAGAATTTCTGTTCCATTGCTCCAGGACCTAATAACGTGGGCAAGGAGAAGATGAGGATTAGGGATGGCTATGGGTGACTTTGAAAACTGTAACTAGAGACAAGTAACCAAAAGACAACAGGCAAATAGAGGCAAAAAATGCATATGTTATTGTGCATTCTTAAGAGTTGTACAGGCTGAGTTCTCTGTCTCCTGGGAATGATAAGTGGGTGTATGTTTCCGAGCAACTGCCACATATACATCCCAAGATATACCTCCTATCCATCCAGCATTAATTTGATAGAGCCTTTCTGGATCATCAGGAAAGACAAAGAAAAATCAAAAATCAGAAAAAAATTGAACAAAAATAATTTTGGCGGTTTAGAGGAAAAAATAGTTCTGAGAATTCAGTAGCCAAGTATGTATGTTACTATCATTTGATTACTTTTAAAACAAGAATATATTTGTAGATATAAAAGGAAACATAAATATTCTACTAGTAATCTTCCCCATAAAAAGCTATACTAACTGCGAGATAAATCAAAATAAAAGTGCAAGTAGGTGAGAGTTCTTGGCATAAAAGAACTAGAGTGCTCAAGGAAAGAAGGGAAACATAAATTTAAGGGTAAATGTAGCTATAACTATGTGTAGAAAAAGAATGCCTTCACCTGAAAACTTGTGGGTAGAACAAACAGAAATGGAAAATTATAAAATGTATATAAATTTAACAATACTAAATTGGTCTAAATTAACCCAATCACTGAGAGTATGTTAAAATGAGTTTGGAGAAAGTGAAATGAAAAACAAGAACCCATGAAAATAAAAGGGTTAAAAATACAAAGCAAGAGAGAAAAATGTATATCTAATGTATAGAAATAAAGTAAAGAAATGGCAGCTAGGATAAAAATAAGGTCATAAGCCAAGGCTTTGATCTCTGTCAACCCATTTTAAATATTCCAACAATAGGAATGGGGGAATTTCTGGAAATCAAAAAGCCCTCTTATATACTTGGAATTTCAAGTTAACAGGCCTCTCGAGTGGCCTAGAGTTAAGTCTCAGCACTATCACTGCTATGGCCTGAGTTCGACCCCCAGCTAGGGAGCTAACCCACATGGAGCACAGACCTCCCCTGTCTCACCTGCTGCTCCCCTTCGCAGTGTAAGTCAGTAGATCTGCCTGTTCTGCTCCTCAATCTGTCTCTGGGGAATACTCTCACCTCTTGCACCTCTTGCCTATACGCCATTTATTCTATGTAAAAATAAATAAAATCGAAAAAAAAATTCAAACTGGCATGCAAAGAAAGATATTCCCAAAATATAATTAAAAAAAAATAGGTAACAGGAGTGACTAAAAATAAATATTCCATCAGTGTGTAAGATGTGCCAAGAATCTTTGTGAATGACTTACATTTTTAATTTCAGTTAATCTTCACCTCATGAAATAAGTTTATTTACAGGTGAGGAAACTGAGAAATTGGAAATTGTTTCTTGCTCAAATTAATAAATGCTGGAACTAATGTTTAATCTCCAGGCATTTGATTCTGTGCCAACTGGTGCCACCTTTTCCTGTTTACTCTAGACTTTAAGATTTTCTATTGAGATGTAATAAACATAGAGAAAGTATACACATCCTCAGTGTGTAGCTTAAGTTTTTTTCACAGCAAACTCATTTGTTTGACCAGCACCAAGGAAGTTCCTCACACCTCCTTTCCCCTAAGACTACCAAAACGTATTTACCTATCCCACTGTTGTGGGGTACTTGAATCATTCCTAATTTGGGACAGTTACAAATATGTTGCTATGAACATTCTAGAAAGCTTATTTTGAAAAGGAAAGACTTCTCCAACATAACTGACATATTAGAGAAAATGTACGTAAGTTTTGTTGATAGTGTATAATTGACATTTTGTTTTGCTTATGTGCAATTTTGTAATGAGAAACACTTAGGAAACACAAAACTGCATCAAACTAAAGTGAATCCTGTAGGCACACATACAACACACATGCGCACATACAGTGGGCATCTGCTGCTCCCTCAGTTCACCACATGCTCTGTTCTATAGGCTGTGTTTTGTGAGTTTTCTGTATTAGGTACACACATACTCAACATCCCAGACATTTCCAAACATCCTGGTTCTAAAGTGCCAAGCCAGTATACAGAAGGAAAGATTTTATATTAAGAAGAAACTACAAACAGTAAAAGCACATGAGCAAAGAATTACAAAGGCATCTACATTTGGAGTATCACAGTCAACATTTTGAAAATAAAAGCCGTTTATTGTTCAAAAAGACTAGAGCAATTTCAAATGCTGTGAAGTTCACAAGAACAAGATCTGAAGAAATGGCAAGATTGGTGAACATGTGGAATGAAAACCGAATAAAAAAGTCAGTAACAAACTTTCTCAAAATCAAAGGGGAAGCACCATCTATACAAAGACCTCAAACAGAAACTGCTAGAGGAGCTGAAATAGCTCCTTGGAGTGCTTGTGCCTGCTTTGGTGATTTCAAATATACCTTTTTTTTTTTGCAAAACCTTTACCTCTCAGGCAAAGCCAAGAATGCAAATGAAAAAGTCACAAAAGAATTTCAGCACTGATACAGAGTTAAAGTTAATTGACCAACAAAATTATACATGGGAATATTTTAAAGATTTACTTATTTATGCATACAAGCACTGGGGTACATCTCAGAGTCAAAGGGAGGTGAGAGGATTCACCAGAGACAGAATGGGGAGCAGAACAGGCAGATTGACTGAAACACACTGCTGAGGGGAGCAGCGGGCAAGGCAGGAGAGGTCTGCTGCACCATGTGGGTCCCATCCCTGGCCAGGGGCAGGGATTAAACTCGTGCTGCAGTGACTGCAGTTTGCTTCATAGTGCATTACTTAACCCCCTGCGCCACCAGGGAGGCCCCCCTTACCTACTTTAAATGACTTATACCTCAATGACAGAAAAGCATGACCCAAGATTTAACATTGTGGAAAACCACAAATTTTCATGACTCTCTCATAGCTGATCCCCAAACACATAATGTGTACGTACATCCTAAACTCCAGCACCTGCGAAGGTAACCTTATTTAGAAAATAATTTTTGCAGAGGTAGTTTGTTGAGGTCTAGATGAGAGCATTTTCCATTATTCTGATAGGTCCTAAATCCAATGACAACTGTCTTTATGTAATACAGAAGAGGAGAGGATACAGAGAAGGCCCTGTGAAGAGAGATTCAGAGATTGAAGTGATGCAGACACAGACCAAGAAATACCAGGAGCCACCAGCACACAACATGGAGTCATTGTTGATAAATGTTCCAATGATATCTCTGAAGCTGATGACTTGGTGTGTTTTGCCTGTGTTTGCTTCTGTGCATTTTATGGTTTCAGGTCTAGCATCCAATTTTTTCATCCCTTTTGAGTTAATTTTTTGAGGTTGATCTAGTTTCACTTTTTTTACAAGTTCCTGTCCAGCTTTTCCAAAACCATTAGTTGAAGAGACTTTCCTTTCTTCATTTTGTACTCTTCACTCCTTTGTCATAAATTAACTATGCACATGCAATCTACTTAAATTCAATGATTAAATTTTAATTGTTCTCATTTTTTGATAATTAAATTTTCATTTCTTCCTAGGATATATGAGTAGGGGTCCTTTTGTGGTAGGGTTCTGTGGTAACATACATCTGAGTGGGTGACACCCTGTTGCCCTCAATGATATATACCATGTTGTAAACCAATTTTACCTTAATAAAGAAAAAAATACACTTTTTAAATGACATTCTCCATTGTATTTTTCTTGAAAATATTGAGCACAGGTATTTTAAAGTCTATGTGATAATTCCATTATGTGTATCATCTACAGGTTTTTTTCTACTTTGCTTTTTTCCATTCTCAATCTTAATTATTGTAATAATTGATATTAGTGATTTTTATTATCAGACATTGTTGGGATAGACTATAGATTCTACAACAGATGTTAATGTTACCGTCCTCTAACTTCATTCTGTCTCTGGGAGATACTGAGGGCAGGTCACTTTCATCTAATCATGAACTGAATTGAATGACAGTTTTTGTTTTTCATGACGTTTCATTTTTGCTTGTTTCCCTTCTACTCATAGACTATAGTTGACTGAAGAGTTTTACAAAGCCCCCCCTTATAATGGGATCTGAAGTATGAAAGAGTAGAAAAGCCCACTCTTACTTTCAAGAGTTTTGTGCCATTTTACATTCCTTTCTCGTGTACTTTAAGAATTTGGCCAATGCCTCTAAGACAAAGTGATCACATGCTCGTGCTGTAACAGCGTGATATCCACAGAAAGAGGAGGTTCCAGGGTCCCTGCTCCACCTAAGGAAGGGTGGTGCCGAGCAGCTAGGAGAAACTCAGAAAAGACTTGGGGGAGTGGGGAAGGGGAAGACTGGAATGTCTAAAAGACCTGGAGGAGGCATGTGGAGAGAAACATGTGGAGAAGAAACCATACTTGCTTCTCAGCCTTGGACTTGTACCAGGGACTTGGGGAACTTGAGGGATCTGGAAAGGGACACTTGAAAGAGACAGAGAGTGTGTGGAAGCTTTTATCTTGATTGTATTTTGATTTTGGTCCTTTTGGCCCAGATTTGCCTGCCCCATCCCTATGATTCTGCATCAGAAGGTGCTTTGACTACAGGCAAGATTTTGGGCCTCAGAGGTCCCACTAGGCCAATTCTACTTGGCTGGGCATTTACCCACGAGGGCATGGGTAACTCTGGGTGTTCAGTTGGAAATTTTTTACCTCTCTTCTTTCTCTTCTCTCTATTACACACAAATTGTATTGAAGTTCTTTTCTATTGAAAGTCTTACACATGTTTTGTCTTCATGTGATGGATGGCAGAATCCATTTAGAGTAGGAGGCTTGGGGGCTCCTGGGGTGTCCCTCATTCTGCCCACTAACAATCTTTCTTTTCTAAGTCTCCTTTTTAAAATTTATATATATTTAACATCAATTGTGGTCCCCGTGGATTTTCCACCACCATTTCACCCACGCACCTTTTATACCAGAACCTTACCCACCTCCCCACCCTCCCATGTTCTGGCTGTCTTGTTAGCCCTAAACTTTCACTTTTGTCTCTTTGGCACTAGAAGTTGGCAAGGACCCTGCTGACTTCTAGCCCTCTCTGCTACAAACTTCTTCCTGGCCTGTCCCTAAAGTCTCTACTACTTGCTCAGTACTATGGCAAATGTCCTGAGGGGAAAAAACAGCTACAAATATCACCTTATTCTTCCAAGGTTTTCTTCTCCCTGGATGTTGTACCTTAAATCCCAGCTGCTACAGTGTCTCGGTGCCTCTAAGGCATATGCTGTTGCTTTTTATCCAGCTTTTTAATTGTTCTTGGTAGGAGTATTTACCATCTGCAAGTAATTCCATCATAACTCCAGAGTTTTCTTTTAAAGCAACTTTACAAATGTCCTACATAGAGCACAATATGAATGCTTTTCTGCCAATTACCATTTTCATTTTAAAATATATCTAATAGGCGCAGCAGACCTCACTTGCCTCATCCGCTGCTCCCTCGGCAGTATATTTCAGTAGATACATCTGTTCTTCTTCCCACTCTCACCCCCCACATCTCTGGCCTGTACCCAGTTCTTGTATACATAAATAAATAAATCTTTAAAAATATATATCGCTAATATTTATTATAGAGCAGCATAAACAGATCCTATCTTCTTTTTTTTAATAGCTATCTAGTATTACATTGTATGGACCCACCATAATTATTTGCACAGCACTTTATCAATGTACTTTTTTCTAATATTTTAATATTAAAGTTTTCAACATTGAGAAAAATAGAAATAGTATAATTAATACAAACAATGATTCTTTGCTTGATCAAACTTTATTTGATCCTTCTCCTGAATCTTCTCAGAAGTCTAGCTCTATATTTCTTGCAAAATACAGCTCTAGTTTTTGCAAGAAACTTCACCTCACACCCTACTCCCAAATCGTTATTTTTGATATCTGATTAACTTTCACATTTTATTCTCCACCTTATATTCCACCATCCCCCAAGTTTTTCCTGATCACCCAACCTGTCTTCAACATTAACCCTTTTTTGACAGTTAACCTGGACCCCCCCTTACTCCTAACTCCAGCGACCCCCATCCTCTCCTAAGCTATAAATCCTCATTAGCTCATGCTATATTTGGAGTTACAGTTAAACCCAATCTCTCTCCCCCACTGTAAAATCCCAGTGCAGTCATCCCTATCCCTATCACTATAATACTAAATCTTAAACAAGTGTTACTCAGCATTTGTTTCTTTAACAATACACATATATTCATCACCTAGATTCAGCAATATTAACATTTTTTCAGATTCCTGTTCTCCCGAAATAAAGCTTTTTCTCTGTCATTACCATAGTGTGTGTGAGACAACTTTGCTATCTTTTGTTTTTCTAATACAAATAATGTTTTAAAGTCTGTGTATATTTTGGTCAATATATGTCTGTATATCCATATGATGTATTCTAATTTATTTATGAGTTTGCTGGTTGAAGTAAGGTACATTTAAATTTTTGATATCTGCCAGATTGTACTCCAGAAAAGTTACACCAATTTGCACTCCCAACAAACAGTGTATGGGTGCTTCTTTGAAGGGGAGAGCTTTTGATGTTTCTCTTTGGGCATCTCATCTGGTGATCTTGGCTTCCTGTGATATACAGAGTGTGTCAATTAGCACTTGAAAGTCACCATCTGTATGAAGACAGTCAGGGCTTCTTAAACCCAGGGATGCTTTTCAGAACCTTGAGTGTCCTCTCATGGAAGGCAGACACCAAGAAGACATGAATTCTAAGATTTTAATTCAGATGATCTAACTCTTCCTAAATCATAAAAGGATCTAGTAAACTGTTCCTAGATAAAAGAGAACTCAGTTTCACAGAAACAATCAAAAGGAAAGCAAGAGAAAAAAGGAGCCAAACTTGGGTAAAAATGCAAACTTGGGTAAAATTCCCTTTACATTTTCCCTGTCATGGAGGACCAAGTTAAATGTGCCTCAAAGACAAGAAAAAATTATGATAACCATGAAAATATTTATTTTAGATGAAAGCTATGATTTTATCTAAAGTGTATTCCACTTAATTAAGATAAAATTAATTAATGCTCTATTAGGTTAAAATTGTTTTAGACACTGCTGAGCATGAAAACAGAAGTAAAGCATCATTGTTTGATGAAGTAGTTAAAGTTATTTAAGTTTTGCCCAAGAGGATAACAGAAGAAATTGATGGAGCAGGCATCCCTTCTCAATGTGACTAGCTGTGCAATGAATAATTAATTGCAGAAGGATCTTTGTTTTATTTCTAAATTTATGAAATATTTTCAACCATCATTGAACATAATACTCTCATACAAATTTATAACATCATCAGTAACCAACATTTGTAAAGAGTAGACAAAATTGCCAAAAGGTTTGCATATTTGTTTTTAATTTAATCCTTAGGTTTTGCAAATAAGCAAACAAACACATGGAACAAAACTATTTAAATAGAGTAATTTCACATGGACAGGAATTTTCAAAGCTGAAATTAAACCCAAAATATGTCATTTTTCTAATTTAAATATTAATGAAAATTATAGTAGAAAGTACAGAAAATCATAGACGTAAGTGGCTAGTTTTATATTTAAAAGATAATAAAGATTATTGGTTTTCTATATACACGTATATGAAAATATATATAATTATTTGCCTTGTGTAAAAATAGTATTTATTTTGTTTTTTTAAATTTCTAGAAATAAAGCAGACCAGGAAAATAAAATTTACAAGAATGCCACTACTCAAAAATAATCACTATTTACCTACTGGCATATAAATTACCAGAATTTTGTGTGCATGTGTATGGTATATATATGTATGTATGTGCATATATATTTAACCTGCTATATATATACCTGAATAGCAGGTTAAATAAATATTTACTGATGTAGCCTGCTATTTTTACTTAGGAAGATAGTGAAAGTGGTTTTCCAAATCAATAAATATGTCTCATTTAGATTTACTATGACAGTGCTGTTGTTTTTATAAAAATAGTAAAAGATTTAATAATTCAAGCAGTTTAAAAAATTTCTCTTGCATCCCATCTCCATCAATAACTCCCATCAATAATTATATATTCTATGTATAACATCGTATCCTTTCTTTTCATATAGATGCAAACTTAGGATAAACAGAATTCTTCATTTCCTCTTTTTTACTTAAGAATGTATTATTGAAACCTTTCATCCCATCACAAACAGAGAATATGCCATTGAACACATGTATCATAATTAATTTAACTGGCATTCTACTGATAAAAATTAATGTCTCAGTGGTAATTTTTGATATTACAAATAAAGTTACAATAAACACACCTGACAGTAATCATATTAATAGTCTTGTTAATGCTGTTATCATCATCATTATGTAGCAGACACTTTACCAAGTAATTAAAATATAATAATTCAATTAATCAACGTACCAAAATTATGAATGTTGTTATTATTATTATACTTTTACAAATGAGAAAAATGAGGTACATGGAAGTTAAATAAGTTGTCCATACAATATAGATAGCAAATAGGTATATATTTTCACATATGTGTTACTGAATATGTAGGATAATCTCCAAGATCTCTAAGTCAAAGAATATATACATTTTAAATTTCAAATTATAAATCAAATTTCCTTTTAAATGAGGGATATCAATTATATGTTCCCTTCAACTGAAATTTCCAGAATCCTCCCCCCTCCTACAATGAGCATTATAAAATTTAATCGGTGTCAGTTTCATTGGTGAACAAATCAAATTGCTGTTTTTGCTTGTTACTATAATTATTCATAATTTTAGGTAATTTTTTTTTCATTTAAATTTATTTATTTAATTATATTTGACAGCACATGTATTCTCCAGGGAGTTCCTGCCACCATTCCACCCGTGCACCATCACCTCAGTCCCTTGTACTCTTTCTACCCTTATCCCCATCTTTGACCTCCCTTCCTTCCCTTCCCCCTACATGGTCTTTTTGGTTTATCTTTGACCTTTTGGTCTTGTTGAGTTTTTTTATTGTTTTTAGTTGTAACTGCCCATTTCCTTGAGCTCATTCTTCTTTTTGTTGTTGTTAAGCTGTTGCTCTTTTACATTCCTCCTAATAGTGAAACCACCCAATATTTTTCTCTTGCCGTCTGATTTGTTTCACTGAGTATAATTCCTTCTAGCTCCATCCATGTTTCTATAAATGGCCCTAGTTTCTCATTTTTGATTGCTGAATAATATTCCATTGTATATATATACCATATCTTCTTGATCCAGTCATCTGCTTTTGGGCATTTGGGTTGTTTCCAGGTCTTACCAATTACAAATAGTGCTGCAACAAACATAGGAGTACAGGTGCTCTTTTGGGTCAGTGTTTTTGTGTCCTTTTGGTAGATTTGCAGGAGCTCAATTGCCGGGTCATATGGTAGTTCCATCCCTAGTAGACTGAGCAACCTCCATACAGCCTTCCATAATGGTTGGATTAGCTTGCATTCCCACCAGCAGTGTTCTAGGGTTCCTTTTTCTCCACATCCTCGCCAGCATTTGTTATTGTTTAGGTAACATTTTATGTAATTATTAAGTATTCGTAATTCTTTCTTTTCAACTGTGTTATAAATGTTCTTTGCTATTGTGTTGCCAGCTTATAAGATTTCCTAACATGAGAGTCCTTCAACTCTTATACCTTTTGCAAGTATTTTTCCCAGCTTTGTTTTTTAATTTAGTTTATCAACTTTTTGTAGTTGTATTTTTGGAATAGCAATTCAATTTTTATGTAGATTTGACAGTTTGAAAAATATATATCACTTTGTTTCCTTCCTTTCTTTCTTTGATTCCATGTCTACCGGTCTTCATAGCCACCACATCTTGAGTCTTTATCTGTTCTTCCCTCTTACCTTCTTCTTTCCATTCTTTGTTAAATTGTCTTTTTATTTTAATCTCTGATACACAGTGTGGGTTAATCACTCTCCTTCGAGTGTGATTGCTCTAAGGATCAATCTATTGTGTTTCCATAATAGGTTTCTGATTATCGAATTTTACTATATTTTCCATCATCACTGTCCTGAATACTCTTCCCCTCAAGAATCCTGTTCACAAATTCTTGATATACATCCTTGGTGAAACTTCATTTAGAGGGAAATTGTCCGCTTATAATTATCTATCTAATTGTAAAATCTCTTAATATACAGATATAAATCATACTTTTCATATATTTTATTTTACTTATGTAGCATTATAGTATAGATCTTTTTCTTATTGTTACTAGTTCATGTAACATGTTTTTAAAGATCTATCCATTTGGTTTTCTATTCATGCATTACATTTAATCATCCATTATGATAGATGTGGTCACTTCTGTTGCCCATCTCCAGCTAGTGCCATGATAAACATTCTTACCCTTGTTTACTGACCTGAGTGAGTGGTAACGTGGTTTACATGGAATATTCATACTTAATTTCTCTAAATGTTGCCATTTTACTTGCAGAAGCAATTTAATTTTTGTCACCTGTTTGAATTTCCCTTCGTTTTAGTTTTTAACACTTAGATCAGTTGGCAGTCATTAATATAAAGGTCCAAAAATAGATGAGTGGATCAGGAAGATGTGATATATGTACACAATGGAATACTACTCAGCTATTAAAAAAGTAAAAGAAGATAAATTCTTTCCATTTGTAACAACTTAGATGGAACTGAAAAGGATTATGCCAAGCCCTAGAAAAGCAAAACAAAGCATCAGATAAAGCAAAACCTAGAAATCTGAGTGTTGAACAGAGTTTACCAGAGTTGGAAGCGAAAGAACAAACTGGGGAGAGAGCACAAAAGATATTCCTTCTGGGAGAAGAATATGGGTATTTCGGTGGTTGTGTGAAATGTTAGCAATATGATAAAGGAGTGATCCTATATATCCTAAATCACAAAGTGCAAACCGATATTAACCCCATTAAAAAAATAATGACTCAAATTGAATAATTTTCCAAACTCTATCTCAGAGTAAGTTACTGAATCCAAATTGCAGTGTCTCAAGTAATACTATCAAATTATGTGTCTCTTAGCTATAGGTGACTTCTTACAAAATGCTTACTCTCAGCCAGATGCACTAGTCAAGCTGGATAGACTGTTCATACTAACTTGAATTCTTAATGATCAGAGATTACTTCTGATTGGGCAATGTCTATGACAAGGAAACAAGTAATTATTTTAATAGTATACCTATTTAAAGTAACTAAAGTTAAAGCTATTTTAATTCTTTCCATCTATGATTAAAAAAACTTACTAACAGTTTAATAACAGTGTAGTAAAATTAATTAAATTGAACATTGACAACTTCGGTAGAAAACTACTGTTCAACAGTTTAGTGAAATAGGGATTGTGAGAATATGCATTTGTAAGCTATAAAATAATTCTCCTAAAATCAGTAAGGTGCCAAAATGATCCAAACATTCACAAAATAATATAAAAATTCAAGTGAAGATTTCCAGCAATTATACTCCTAATTTACTAAACAAACCAATTCAAGTGCTTTGTCTGAACTTACTCACTATAGTCATGTGTTTTGGGAGGGAAGTAAAATTTAAAAAGGGAAAAGGTCATTTTGATAATAATTAAGAGTGCATGTGTCTAGATAAACCCCGAAGATGGAAGTATTCTTTTTTATTTTCATTTTTAATTTTACTTTACTATTTTATCATTCTAATGATAAACAAAGTTTCCAAAAATTAATCAGCAAAAATATGTTAATCATAAATGTCTAATAAGTTTTAAATGTCTTAACACTGTTAAACAAGTTTTCAGGGATAGAGAGATAGATAGAAGCAGTAAAATAGTGAAGGTGAAAAATGAGTGAGGGATAGAGAGCAGAGCCTCTAACAACATTCAGGAGAGCAATTTTGGGTTTACATGTTAAAAGTGACTGATCTAAAGTCAAGTGTGTGCTGAACGCTAGCTATTAAGAATCAGCACAGTGTCAAGAAATGCTATCTGCATTCATAATTGTAGGACTCATATTAAAATATCGACCTAGCTTTGCTCCCTCAGCATCTGAACAATGACTTGCTTGTTAAGCCCTATTTTCTTTCCAATTGCTGAACTGTGATAAAGAAGCTTTTCAGAATGGAGGAGGTGAAAATTTCTCTTTTGGAAATCCATATTTTTGGAATGAATTTTCAATTTGTGGTCTTATATAAATCCACATCTGAATGATGAAAGATAATGGATCAAACCTATTCAGACTGAATTATTGGAATAGTTTGCTTACCTAGTCTGTTTAAAAAGGAAATCTTGGCTGTTGACTAAAATGCTGTAGGGTTCATATATTTCAAGTATATTTTCTCTTTAAAGAGGATTATATAGCTGTCATACTATGAAGATGGAAAAGTTATTATCTATATACAATGACTCCTAAATCCTAATCCCCAAATTAAAGCCTCTATCACTGAAACTCAACTCATATAAATCAACTACAACTTGGCACTTCTATTTGGATGTCTTAAGGACACCTCAGACTAATTGCATTTTATACTGAGCACATCACTTTCCCATGCCAACCTATCATCTTCAAAATATCTATCCCACTGAATGAGACTGCTATCTCTTGCGCTTCCCCAACCAAGGTCATCCTTGGTTCTTTTTTCTTCCTCATCTCCCACAATCAAATACTCACCAAACTCTCTTGATTATCTCACTGTACATCAGTGAAATCCATCCATTGTTCAACATACTTAGTCATGTGACTTAACAAACTTTATTTTCTTTAAATAGTTTATTTTTTTTAACAATATTTGCTTTCTTTTCTCAGGTGTAATCCCAATAGAATTTCCACAGCCAATTCCCCTGTGCACCATCACCACAGCCCCTTGTTTTCTTCCAGCCCTCAGTTTGGTCTCTTTCTCTCCCGCTCCCCTGGTTTCACTTATAGGAGGAATGTATGGAAACCAAATGAGGGACCAATGGAAAAAATAATAACAATAAAAAACATAACAAAACCAAACAACAATAGCGACAATGATAAAACTAACTCTTTTATAATTGATTTTTTATATATGAGTCTGAAACCTTTTTTCCCCTAGCATATCACCCAGATTCTAGAGTATATAAAGCAATACATAAACATGTGTTTAATTTTGCATTCCCAGCTGTCTACTTTCAAGATATTTCAACATTTTTAATATTTTTTTCTGAGAAATTGTTGATCATTAGAGTCCCTGTGATTTTTTAAAAAATGCTCAGCATGTCTATATTTTCCTGGATCTTTACTGAATAATTATATGAATCTAAAATAGACAGGGCCCATAATTCATGAATTGGTAAATTTTAGATTTGTGTATTTCACTGTATGTAGTTACCCCAACCAAAATCATCTACTTATAAACAAGTGAACTCTGTAGATGATGTGCACACAAAGCAATTAGTGGTATAGTGTGCTGTATCCTGCAAGTAATTTCAAAATGCACAAAAATACAGATAGCTATAAATATATGTAGCTGTATAGATGAATAGACATGTGATAAATTATATATAACAAAATATTAATCCCTTATCAGTTATATATTGTGTGATTATTTTCTCCCTTTAAGTAGGGTATCATTTTAATCATCTTGTATTTTCTTTTGATGTATGGAAGTTTTTTAACTTAAAGTAATCCCAATTTTTGTTTCCAATTCCTTTGTCGTAAGATTGAATGACCAAAAATAAACTTTATTGTTGATATCATGGACCATGTCACCAGTATCTTCTGTGTGTTTTATTGTGACAGGCCTTACATCTAATCTTTAATCCATTTTGACTTTATTTTTGTGTATGGTGTTAGAGATTAATGCAATTTCATTCTTCTATGTCTGGCTTTCCAATTTTCCCAGGACCATTTATTAAAGGACTGTCTGCTATTTTATGGTGTTGGATGCTTTGTCATAGATTAGGTATCAGTATGGATTTTTTTTTTATATATAGGTGGACTTATTCTGGACTTTGAATTATGTTCCATTGATCTTTGTATCTATTTTTCTGCCAATATTATTGTTTTTCATACTGTTGCTTTGTAGTAACATTTGAAGGTCAGGTAACACAATACCTCCATTTCTCTCTTTTTTGGTTTTAGTGTTGATAAGGTCTTTTGTAGTCCCATGTAAATTTCAGTATTTTTTGTTTCTTTGAAAAACATTGCTGGGATTTTCAAGAGGATTGTGTTAAATTTGTATGACATTTTAGTCAGGATAGTCACTTTGATTTATTGATATTCCCCATCATCTTGAGCATGGGATTTCCTTCTATCTGCTGTGTACCTATCTATGTCCTTTAATAGCATCATGTAATTCTCATTGTATAGTTCTACCTTCTTTTTTAGGTTGACTCTGAAATACTTAATTATATTTGAAGCAATTATAAATGGAATTATTTTCTTAATTTTTTCCCTTCTTGTTTGTTGTTTATATATAAAAAGGTTGCATTTCCCTCTTGTGAGTTCTGCTGCCCCATTATCACGCCACACAAAGTTGACTTAAGGTTTTTCCTGCCCTTTCTGCTGATGCTTCTATTGTGTAATGTGGCCTTGAGTTTTCTCCCTCAGAGTTTTTTTGATCTTTGTTTTGAAGCAGTTTTATTGTGAGTATCTGAAGGAGTAGAGTCAGGGTCTTCGTTATGCAGTTGTCTCCAATTATTGAAAGCCTTAAATTAGAAAATTTAAACATAAGCATATAGAAGTTCTATTAAAAGTTAAAATCCCTGGGGACTCTCATGGCACAAGTAGCTAAGTTGCAACACTATGAAGCTATCTGCAGTCACTGCAGCATGAGTTCGATCCCTGGCCAGCGAGCTGACACACATGGCATCGCAGACCTCTCCTGTCTCACCCACTGCTCCCCTCTGCAATGTACCTCAGTCTGTCCTGTTCTGTCAATCTGGCTGTTCTGTTCCCCACTCTGTCTTTTGAATCCTCTAACCCCCTGCACCTCTGGCCTGTATTCCAATTCTATGCATAAATAATAAATCTTTTTTTAAAAAGTTAATATTCTTTTAAATACTGAAAATAGAGAAGACCATAAAGAAAATATATTTATTCCATTACACCATTTGCCTGAAATACAGGTTTAGTTCCTTCTTTGTGCTGGATACTGTATCATATAAACCTACAAAGTTACTTGTTTCATTACAACAAATATGTAGTTTTTTAGACATGTAGTACTAAAGATTGAAAAAGTTAACATATCTTATAAATAACAGTATATTCAATATCATCATACTTGGTTTGTACTAAACCTTTGAGAAGTACAATTGACATTTTTTTAAATGTCAATTTTCAGATAAGAATTGAAGACTTAGAGAAGATGAAAATCAAATCCAGGTTTTCTTGACTTTCATTCAAAGTTATCAACACTATTATGAAATATATTAAAAACATTGTCTAATCAAACATATGTTGAAGGTTATGGAGAGTAACCACTTTTTTCATTTTAAAGAATCTGTGAGACTTTATCATAGCTGCAATTTCCAATAAACTAAACCACTCTCTAGATGCCTTACCTGAAGACATTTAATATAATATATGCACTGAATTTGCCTTATTGAATAAAAATGTTAATTCAAATTGATTTATTTTTTGAGTAACAGCAAGTGAAAATGATGATTTTTATGACCTTGTCTGAATTTTCAGATTTCTCCACTTGCACAAAATCAAATGATGGAGTATTAACTTGGAGAAGGAGATGCTGTACAAAATGAAGGGTTTTATTATCATAGCAAAGGGATAGCTGAGTTTGGTTTCTCCATGAAAAACTTCTATTATCAGCCTTAGTTTGGTCTAATTGGAAATTTGGTGAAAGAATATCAAGCAAAAGTCAAACTGTGTTGATCCTGTGTGAGTTCTGAATAAACATATAGGCAATGAAAATACCCATCTCCATGGGCTTGTGTAGCAAAATGATGTAGCTCACAGTTTTGAAGTCTATTCTAACATCTTTGGCATCCTAACTTTATAATGAACTATTTTAGTATCCCTGAACAAGCTACACAATGTGTTCAAACCTCTCTTTTATATTTTATAGATTTTTTATGATTATTTGAAATATTGTTATGTAGCTGACAAAGTGCCTGACATCCAAACTATAAACTTATTAGTGGTTCTTAAGAACAGAAAAAAAAAACAGAATTACAAATTAGTAAAGGTGGAAGAGGTATAATAATTGTATTACCCTGCTGCTGCTGCTGCATTTTATAAGTGATTAAACTAATTGCCAGAGAGGATGTGGAGAAAAAGGAACTCTTACACTGCTGGTGGGAATGCAAGCTGGTCCAACCACTATGGAAAGCAGTACGGCGGTTCCTCAGTCTACTAAGAATGGAACTTCCATATTATCCAGCAATCCCACTCCTAAGAATCTACCCAAAAGACACAAATACACTGATTCAAAAGAATATCTGCACCCCTATGTTTATAGCAGCACTCTTACAATAGGTAAGACCTAGAAACAATCTAAATGCCCAAAAACAGATGAGTGGATCGGGAAGCTGTGGTACCTATACACAGTGGAATACTCTTCAGCAATCAAAAAAGAAAAACTAGATGCATTCATAGGAACATGAATGGAACTGGAAGGGATTATGCTCAACAAAGTAAGTCAGAAGGCAAAAGAAAAATAGCAGATGGTTCCTCCCCTAGGAGGAATATAAGGAAACCAAATAAGGATCAAGGAAAGGAATAAGAACAATAATAATAATAATAACAGTAGCAATAAAGACACGGCAACCAAAAATGAAAAGACAAAAACAAATTGGGAACACTTGGTGGGGAGGGAAGAGGGGAAGGGTTGAGGGCAGATGGGAGCACGGGGACTGAGATGATGGTGCACTGGTGTTACAGTGATGGGGAATACTTGGGGATTACAATTGATGTCCAATATATATTTAAATTTTAAAAAAATTATATAAAATAAATAAACAAACTGATTGCCAGAGAGTAGACATGATTTACCCAAAGTCATAGACAGGTTTTCAACAGAGCAGTGGGCCTCAAACTTTGAAGCGCATCAGAATGGCTACAGGACTGATTTGACCTCTGGTGGTGGCCCTATTCTCTGACTTTCTATGGTTCTAACTTAAGTCAAGAGATATTTTTCATTCTCACTAAGTCCCCAGGGGTCTTTCTGAAACTTTGTCTTCTTTTCTGTAAATGTACTGTATAACAGTACATACCTGTGAAGGAAAAGTTATCTTTCCTCCTGCATTTCTCCTTTCCTCTTGTACTACTACCACATTCACAACATTCTTGGCACCAGATGTGTGTGTTGGGGGACAGGGGTTCCCACAGCAAGCAATCTTACAACACCAGCTGGGCGTCCTACCATTGTATGCAGTTCTGACACTATCTACTTGGAGATTGCATCAGACCCCATCTGCAGAAGACATAGTCCCAGGAGATTGCCCCTTGCTTCCAATCACAATAGTAGGTCCCCTGTATTCAACTTTTTGCCAGGGAAGTTCACAGAACTCAGGGAAACACATTATGCAGCTTATTAAAGGATCTGCTAAAGGATATAAAAATTGCCACCAAAAATATGTCTCTTTGGCACATCGATTATTTTAAGACTTTATTTTTCAGAAACAGCAGACACAGGAGAAGCTGTGAAATTGAGAAGTTACCCTTTTGTAAATGATATTTACCCTTATAAAGAAAACTTCCCTTTGTCAGAGTATCTCCCTCTCCATACGAAGAAGTATAAGATGATTTTAAATTCTAAATCTCTAGACATACCTATCTTTGGAGAAGGCAAAATTTAATCTGCATAAAAACCAAACCCTGGTTTTTTTGTGCTTTGCCTGATAATCTTCTCCATAACTGACTACCACTGGCAAGATCTTCTTTAAGTCTTTAGCTATAGAGCATATGGAGATGGTAGCTTGAACAATTTTAGAGTTATTAGGTATTCCTGGGTATCTCCCATATATAAGAGGTACACAGGTTACCAAACTTCTGTTTTTTTTTTTTTTCCTCCTGTTAATATCTTTTCTTACAGGGAGTGTCTCAGCCAAGATCTTTCTCTATCTAGGATAGAGAAAAAAATATTTTTCCTCTCATACAATTCAAATGAACAGCCAAGTGAAGTGATAGACAGGGCAGGCCTGTAAGGGTCTCAGCACAGGACTCTCTCTCCCTGGAGATGGATCAGTCACTCTCCCATTATGGGGCTGTCTCACCAACTTCGAAGCACCTTGAACCTCATATTATTAGAATTTTTAAGGAGGTCCTCATGGAGGCAGGATTAATTATTAACTGCATCTCCAGTCTCTTTAGACAATGAGGGTTGGGATGGGGCAGAGGCTAAAATTCCAAAATTTTATTCATGAATTAGTCTGTCCAGTATACAGTGTCCAGCCAGGAGTCAACCCAGAGATGCCTCTTTAGAACAAAAGATGCTCTGCTATCACCCGAGAGTCACAGTCACGAGAGATTTAGGAGCCCTGTGTCAGGAGCCAGTATCAAAAACCAAGCA
The DNA here is from genome assembly GCA_019455555.1 of Galemys pyrenaicus. Lineage (NCBI taxonomy): Eukaryota > Metazoa > Chordata > Mammalia > Eulipotyphla > Talpidae > Galemys > Galemys pyrenaicus. Next base: position 2,917,673 of record JAGFMF010011457.1, on the reverse strand, counting down.
GAACAAAAGATGTTCTCAGTGCTCTTATCACTTATGGACTTAAAAGGGTTTCATGAGCTTTGTGCCACAAATGGGGTGCAGAGGCAAATATATATATATAAATTTTTTTTTTCTCTTATCTCACATTGCCTCACTAAGCAGGTACCAAAAAGCCAGCTCAATGCAAGTTAGGACTCACTTGGGAATTTTTTCTCATTTTCTTTTTTCTACAGCAGTGATTCATCAGAAACTGACAAAGAATAAGTCATACTCTAGACATTCTATAACCATTTTCAAGTACATTAATGGGAATCAAAGTGAAAATTAAATTAGATAATAGATGCAAAAGCAAGGAAAGTTGTTTAGTTCTTACTGAGACCAAATGTGGATGCTGTTCATTATTTCTATAGCAAGATTAAAGTCAGCATTAAAAAATTTAAAACACTATGAATTAAGAAGGCCTGAAATTATATAAATACAATTGTTTCTGGGCAGGTAATATGTTTAGAAAGATAATAGCATTTCCTTCTTTTAAAAAGATGACTTGTTTACTATGTCAGGGCTAATGTTACAAAATCTAAATCTCCACTCCTGCGTTAAAACTTATATATACAATTTATCCTGCATAAATATGCTGAGTTACTAAGGTATAGTCTGCTTTTCTGTGTTACTTACTTTTTTGTTCACTCTGAGAAAGGAATTATTTCACTGAGAGATTCCCACACTTTGATCTTTGTTCTTTCTCAAGAAAAGAGTTCATTGTCATTGATTTAAGAGTAAAGATAAAAGTTTAACCATACCCTCTGTTTTGATAAATCCCAAGTTGTTTGGTTTGGTGTGGGATAGGGGTTTTTTAAGTTTGTTTTCTGTTTTTCATTTGCAAGTTTAAGATTAGCACTAATTCCAGAATATGCACATATGTCTTCTTACAAAGTAAAAGATTTCTCTGACAACTTGATTTATAGGCAAAAGACAGACATAACACCAAATTTAGGCTAGTGTTTTTACGTTTTATATTGTGTTAAGAACTTCCAGGCAATGTTTAATGTACTTTATCTTCTTACTTGATTTTATAGCCTCAAAAATCATGAGGGAAATCAAACCTTATCTTTTAATGGGTAAATGCAAAATAAATTCTTTATCAGTATGTCCTAAGGCTTTGGATATATTTTCTGGACATAAGTAGAAAGTCGATTTAGCTGGAGGTCCTAAAAGGGAGTCCATATTTTCATTTCCATTGAGTACGTTATTTTGCTCTTTCTCCACTGTCATAACATCATTTTTAACTGAAGTTAGTACCCTGAGGTCTCACTGCAAAATAAACAATGTGGGTCAATAACAAATAGAGATTTTTTGTATGTTTTTCTCATTCATTTTATTTCTATTCAGTAACATCTGTACTGTGTGGTTTAGTGTAGGAATCAAAGTATCTTCTGGTGATTCTGTGAGAAACAGATGTGTCCAAAACACTTTTCATAAAATATCTCCTTTTTCATGACAGCAACCCAGAATTAAATACTGTCTGCAGAAATGACTCAAGGTGATTAAAACATTTGAGACTCTGTATTGATATTAATCCCAGCAAGACAAACTCTGTACACAAACTTTGCAAGAAGTAGCACCTGTGAAAGACTCATGGAAAACCTGTAGAATAAACCCTTCACTTGTCATTCATCCATTCCTTCTTCTATTATTTATTTGTTCATTCAATCATTTATTCAAGAGGACTTCCATAAAACATGTAGTTATGCATTTGCCTGTGACACTCTTTCCTTTCCACAGATATTTGAAAATAAGATGATTCTCTTAATTTATTTAAAAATAAATATAATATATTTATAACAGTTAGTAGGTAACTCTCATGCCCACAATAACTCTTCTATCTCAAACTGGGGCTGAAACTACAAACCCCATGCTTGCTTTGCCAGGGCCCCTGCCAGGCTTTTCCAGTAGAGGCCAGTGCAGGAAGCTGAAGAAAGAGGTAGAGATTTACTCCATGCTTGCTTCTGGAGTACCTCCTTGGAGAACAGGTGACATCCCAGTCTTACCTCTTTACCTTGGGAGTGAGGGACAGCAAGCAATTCAATGAGTTTTGCAGTTTTTCGACCACTTACAAAGCCAGCTTCATCACACTCCCAAATTTAGACACTGCTCCCAGTCAGCATTCATATTTCAGAGGTCTGAGTTTCAATTCTGTTGACTCCTTTAATGAATTACTAAGTTTTAATAATTCAGACTTCTGCCATCAGCTCCCCCAGCCCTAGAAGTGATAGTTGTTTTTGACAGTTGCTACTACCAGGATGGTTTAAAGTTTGCTTTTTACTCTTTCATTTTCTTGCTGGGGGTGAGGTGGGGTGGGAGGTGGGGGAAGAGAATAGCATTTAACTAACAATTATTTTTATTAAATTATCTCTGTTCAAACAACTGATGTGCCCTGTCTCTTAATTGTACCCAAATCTGACACCAAATTGGATATTTAAAACAATGAATTACATTCTTATTTAAGAAAAATATACATGAAGTATAAGAATTCAGCTGTTCAAATATTAAAATGATATAAAGTCAACTAAACTCAGAGAATAATAATGCATTTTAAGAGATGTGAGAAATTGGATGTATTGACATTCTGTGAGGACCATGAAATCATGTTGAAATTTCTGAATTCACATTAAAGAGTAACTTGACAACACTGAGCTGATCCAAGATTGACCAACCTGGCACTGACAGGAAGTTATCAGAGAAATAATTTAAAACACAAAGGGGAATAAAGAGGAAGAATATGTGAACTAAGTATCCTATATTTTAAATTTAATAAGCCATTGTTTTATCAACTATAATTTATATTCACAGCAGAAAGACACAAAGAATAAATTCAAAATCTCCACAAGCCTATGTGGGGGTTAAGGAATATCGGGGGTTTTGGTTGAGGGTTGTTATTTGATGCTGGGTATGGTGTGGTGGTATATATCTAAGGAGGGGTGAGCCTATTCCCCTAAATCATAAACAGTGTTGTAAACCAGTGTAGCTCAATAAGAAAAAAAAATACAATTAAAAAGAAAAACCACCTCCACAAGTCTACTATTATGCAATTGAAGTTTACTTTTTAGTGTTCAGGTTTTCAATATTTTTTATATCATTACCGTTTACTCTTGTTTTGTAATTTAACCTTTTGTTTAATAAGATATGATCATTTTACTATGATAATAAATAATTTCAATGTGTTGATATTTCGAGCATTTTAATATATTTCCCTACCTTATCTATCTTCCTGCAAGGGGTTAAACTTACATTTCAGAAAAAAAGAAGAGACAAAACAAAACAATAATAAGCTTCCCATAAGAAAAGGAGGATTTTGCAACAAGTAAATTGAGAGTCTAGCACCTTTAAAAAAGACTTTCAAACTTCCTTTATCTCCCCCATTTGAAATTGCAACATCTGTGCCTGAAGGGTGCATAGGTACAGAGCGCTTCCCCAGAGTTTGGCAGAAATACACCTTTCACATATGAGGTCAGAAAGCCTCTTCCTGATGACAGGTGACTAGGCCATAGGAAATGTAATAGGAAAGCAGAAAGGTGAGATAAAAAGCTCATGGAGTGAAGCATATATATGCTCTGCTTTTATCTTGGACATAGTCATGACCTGGAACCACAGAGATCTGACTTTCCCGGGGCCATTCTTGTGATACAGACAGGGTCTCCAAATGTCGCAAGCTCTGCTATGTACCTACGGAAGAGTATGGCAAAAAAAGGAAAAAGAGGGGGTCTGCAGCTGTGACCATAATGTAGTGTCTCTGAGCTAAACCAAAGCAGAGACACAACAGGACCTGGAAACGTCTTATTCTGCCAGGGTGAGACAGGGTAAGTGTTGCGGGCAGTGCAAAATATGCAAGAGAGAGCCCTAGGTAGTGAAGAAAAAGAAGGAAATGAATTGTAACAGCCAAACTGCTCTGACCTAAATTCCTGAAGAGCCATGGAATCCAAGCAGGAGGAACATGGTCCTAAAGGTCAGCCACCCCAGCATAAATTAAGTCACCAAGAAGACTAAAGGTCCTTCCTCATCCAAAGCCATACATTTTCCTAAGTCTTCCATTCCATTGTCCTTTCAAACACATACACCTTAGAGAGGGACTCAGGAAGAGGAGGAGAAATTGAGCATTGTTATTGAACGTTACCTTAAAAGACTATTTAGGTTATCAGACTAGATTAAGCCTAAAACTATACTAAATACAAGTCATTCTTTCCGGTAACCTGTGAGTGAGGCCTTGTGAAAGTTGTATCATTATCAATAAAGACCAAAAAAATTGATTTTTTTTGCACATCAGAGCCACAGTTCTTTTTAGTTTTGCAATTCTTCTACATGATCATTTCTAACATAATTTTGACAGATACATGATCTTTTACAAAATGCGTTAGTTATTTATGATACAAACCTAGCAACCTACACACCTATTCATAAACCTACTGACAAAGCCGAAATCAAAATTTTGGCAAGGGCTGCAGTTCTCACTGAGGGCTTAGGAACCTCTTCCAAGTTCATGGTTGACTGAATTCAGTCCCTCACAATCACAGAATCGATGTCCCAAATTTCCTGGACAGTGGATCCCCTTCATCTTCAAACCAATAACAGTCCCTCAAATCCTGGGGCTTTGAATTTCTCTAACTTCCCCTTCTATTGACACTCTCTACATTTCTCTTCTGCTTTTAAGAGCTCGTGTGAATTCTGCTGAGCACATCAGATATACAGGATAATCTTCATATCTTAAATGGAACTGATTAGTGACCTTAATTGAATCTTCAAAGTCCCTTTAGCTTAAGGTAACCACAAGAACCAGTGGGGAACAGATGGCAGAACCCAGAAGTCTGCTTATTGTAGACAAGGTATCCAGAGCATGTTTTGCTGATTCTCTGCCATCTCTACTACTTAAGGTCTTTTTTCTGTTTATAATCAATGCATGATGAACATCCTCACATAAAGCTTGAGCACAGGATTTTGCCTAGAAGTTTTGCTGATGGTGTCCACAAGAAGGATGATACACATTAAGTATCATAAGCATGCAGCTCAAGGGATCTCCCACACCCGCAAATAACTGGGAGGCTGTTCGAACTGTGTGAGGCTATATTAAGACTAAGCACAGCACTGCGCTGTCAAAATCCACTGATACTTTAGCCATGTCTTACAAATCCCAGTTCCCCTTGGAGAGCACATCCTGAATAGGACTGCTACCTGTCTTGCCTGGGGCATAAATCCAGAGAAAAATATCTTTTTCAGCATTCTCTGGTGTCTGACTATACAGAAGGAAGCTGGCTCTTGGTTGGGATGCCATGGTTTCCATACTCACACCAGGGAAATGCAAATCAGGCTAACCAGATGCACCAAGACCCCATGGACCCATTCAGCCCAGCTGCAGGCTGCAGGCACTCTGTCATACAGGACCACCACACTTGTGGTTGGGGGCAGCGAGGAGCCCAATCCAGGGAACTAGTCTGGATCAGGAAGTTCCTTCCAGTACTCCATTTGTTTTAACTTCATTGAAATAGGTAAAAACCCCCTTTTGTTCTTTCTGCCAAAATCTTTGAGTCAGTCCTAAATAATGCAAACTGGAAAAAATTTAAATTCTATATAACCACATATGCTGAGGAGATTGTGCTATGTAAAAAAAGACTCTGCATGCAAGCTTAGGATAGTAAACTTTAAAATCTCAATGAAGTAGATAATTATACAGAAATTTTTAAATTATAAATTTTATTTAAGATCAACTAGAAATGCTTTTTATCAAATCAAGTTCATACAGATGGCAAGTGAACTCATTGGGGAAATTATGAAATTCAATAAAAGAGCTGTGATAATAATGATTCCGAAATATTTATTTTCCATATTAACCTTACACTATGTACTAACATTTAATAAAGATGGATTAAAAAGAAATACAAAGTGTGTTGATATACATTTGAAAAAGTGTGAACCTGTATCCCTAAAACATATATGATGTTGTAAACCAACATTATCACCAAAAATAAACTAATAAAAAAGAAAAAAAATCAATGATAAGATCATAAAGTACCAGAAGAAAATTAACATGGCGCTATGTATCCTTGGACAAATTCTATAGTTCACCTCAGCTATACTACATGCTGACTTTCCTCAGTGGTAGCATGAAAAGAAAAATAATGTTTACCTTGTAAGACTGCTAAGAGACACATGTTCTACGGTGATGAAATATGGATGAGTTGGTGGAAAGTGCACTGTGGAAATTATCTTGATGGGGTTATCTCAATATTACGTCAATTAAAATTAATAAATTAATTAAATTTTAAAAATGGGACATGGGAAAACAAAAGATAGCAGAGAGAATTAAGCAGGTAAGTACATATCAAGAATTTAGAGAACAGTCTGGTATGTAGTCACTGCTTGCTGAGTGCCTATCTTTATTACTCTTCTTCATTTACCCTTCTCTCTTGTTTAATGATTCCCATGACAAATAAATGAAAAGATTCTTTATGTCTTCCATGTCTTTTTAAATCTTTCCTCCCATATCTTTACTTCATGCCCTTTCTTCTTATCTCTGTTTCTTTCTTTGTCATCACATTTTATGACTTGATTCTCTCCAGAACCTGATCTATTGCTGTCCCTTTTACTTTAAATTTATAGAAACTGTGTTTCACATTTTTGGGCAAACTTGCTGGGCATCAGATAACTTCTCTTTTTATTGCAATCCTTTTCTTTCATTTTTTTAACCCATTTGAATTAGACTTTCTCACATTCCATTTTCTTTAGCTTGTAATACCTACTTCAAATGGGTCATTCACCTTGCTTCCTTGAATGAAGTCAACTTTTTAATCATTAAAATATTTTTCTCTCTGGTAATAGTTTTCCTCTGTTGATCTATCTTTACAGAGGGGAATGTGAGAAGAGCTTATGATTGTTGAGATGATCAATAGGATGATTGCTATTTCAGAGATTCAGGGATAATTTCCTTCAGAGATTGTGCCTTTCCACAACTTTCAAACCTTATGAAAAAATAGCCAGTCAGTTTAGATTTTTACTGTTCCTTATTGGAATTCAGAGTCACTGTGTGGAGTAGAAAAGAAATAGATAATTCAACATCTTGTCAAATTAAGGGTCATCTGCAGGTTTGATGAAAGCATGAAGTTAGTTGGAGCAGTACTACCTCCTAGTTGGCAGCCACTGGGTTATGAGGTGACTATGGAATCTCCCTTTCACTTAGCGTGACAGTAAGTTGTACTCACTACAAGCATTCAAACTACTTCTTCCAGAAATCTTCCCTAGAGCCCACCTTATTCTCTGGAGCAGAGTCTATCACTATTCTTCACCTTTTCTCTCTAGCAGCATTGCCCCCTGGCATATTATAAACCATATTATAAACCATATTATAAGCCGCATCCACCCACATCCACATTTCCCACAGTACCTGCGGATATAAGTCCAAGATCAAGGTGTTGGCAGGATTCACTTCTCTGTTGTTGCTTTTCAGATTCTCTCCCTTTCACTTCCAACAGTTTGATGACAATGTCTCTTCACGTGACTCTCTTTTGTGTTTATCCTGCTTGAAGTCTACCAGGATTCTTGAATATATATTTATGTAGCTACTCAAGTATCCAGAAATTTAATTCCCCTACGCAGTCTCTAGAGCTCATGGTTCTTATCATTAGTACCATCCATGAAGTACCCCTCCTCTTTTTTAAATATAAATCTCCATTTAAATCTGAATGGAGGACTAGAGTTAAGTATATTTTTTTAAGTTTTATAAATAATTGAGATAAAAGGATTGAAAAACCATTGATTTGAATGTTTCTATATTCATACATAAAGAGAATAGTGATAAGGAAGGACATGGGCCAAGCAGTACATTAGTTTATATACACATAAAACATCATCACCTCTATTAGTTTACTTGCATCTGATACCAAATGATGCCAATGAGAAATTTTTCAATTTTACCATTCAACAGAGCACAGAGGTAGTGAGTGCTTTCCTCCATGGTCAGCCAATTGGAAAGTGACTTGCTATACTCAAAAGTCAGATCTTAATTTGATTGTAAGTCCAGTCTCTTTCCACACACCAGGAGCTTTTATATTGTGCTGCCTCTTCAGCTTCCTTAGCCCTCATTCCCAACACTCCTGCTGTTGCTATTCCTTAGACGCCTATGTCTTTAAAATTATCTCTGTTTTAGCACCATGATCTAGTCAAAGATTCATGTTTGGCCTTATCCAGTGTAAACATTATGATTCAACACACACACTCAGCGACATCTACAATGGTTTATCCCTTTGTTTACCTAAGGTTTCTGCCTTTAAAAGCTTCTTCTTAGATCAACACAATCTTTCCTTCCCTGGTTATCTTCTGGGTTTCCATAGACAACTAGGAAGAAATCACACACAACATAAATTGCTGCTTACAGTCCATCCTCATCAGAATTTCCCTTGTCACTCAAATTCATTTCAATGTTTATGCTTTGCTCACCCTTCAATGTCTAATACTTCAAAATTTACCTCATTGTGCAGTCACTTTTTGAATAGCATCAGGCTCTTGTTGCAGTAATACCAATGAAAATAGTCCTACAAAGAGCCCCTAATACTCAAATCCAGTGGGTTATGTTCAGTTCCAGCCTTATTTGACCTCTCTGTGGAATCTGACTATGCCTTTTTATTCCCCTAAAATTGCCTTGCTTTATACCATTTTCAACAAACTGTCTTATTTCTTTCTTCTAATATTTTTGAGCTTCTCATCTTCTTCCCCACCATACTGTGATGATATTGCCTGAGGGATATGTAAGATTTGTTCTCAATTTCTTCTCACTCTATATGCCCTCCCTGGGATAAAGAGCCATTTCTCTGACTTCAAATATCACACATATGCCAATATGCTCACCTCTCTAATTCTAGCTATAGAAGAATCAGGGGATTTGGGGACTGATCAACTAACAAGATATGACCACAAGGTGGCAATAGTACCTACTAGCTTTATTTTGCTGATAGTTTTATATGTTTGCAATGTGGGGAAAATCTCTTCCTGCATGAGACCACTAGGTAGTATGGTAAGGTGATTCCTAGGGAAGAGGGAGCTCAAAGAGGTGGCTTACACATCTAAGTGATGTCTTTCTGCAGCAAAGATGGAAGTCTCTGGGTCAGAGAGTTTCAAAGGGCAACAGCATCTTTGGGTGTTAACAGCAACAGGAATTTCATGGATCTATTGCTAGCAGATGTTAGGTGCAGTTAGGGTATGCGAAATAGGCAGGCTCTAAATCATTAGAAATCTGCTTGTTTGGGCTATATTATAAACAACTGGATGTGGGAATTTTGTCTTTGGCATTAGTAAGCTTTTGAGTTAATAGATCTCTGCCTGTGTGAAGAAATAAACAATCTAGAGGCCAATATAGGAAGATCATCTTTGATGCATTTATGTAACAATAACTCAGTTTTCTGGATGAACTCCAGAACCTCAAAACTAAACCCACTATCTTTCCACTAAATGTAATTTCTTTTTATTCCACATCAGTTAAAGGAATGCTAGAGCACCGGAGCTGTTCCTCATTGTTCCTGCACTCTAATCCATGAACGTTTTATTCACTGCACTCTTTTTTTTTTTTTTAAGATTTATTTATTTATGCATACATGCACTGGGGTACAGACCAGAGGTGTCGGGGGCGAGAGGATTCACCACAGAAAGCAGGGAGCAGAACAGGCAGATCAACAGAAGCACACTGCTGAGGGGAGCAGTGGGCACAGCAGGAGAGGTCTGCTATGCCATGTGGGTCCCCACCCTGGCCGGCAGCAGGGATCGAACTTGTGCTGCAGTGGCTGCGGTTTGCTTCATAGTGCGCTGCTTACCCCACTGCGCCACCAGGGAGGCCCTCACTGCACTCTTTTGCATCTTTCAATCCATCCCTTATGCACTGTAGATGTGACCAATATCTTACATTATGCCTTATGTGCACCTTACCTCACTTAGACTCTTGCCAAGGTTTTGTTTTCAATTAATCCTCTCTTTCTGTCCTATTATTCCTGCTATGTCTTTTACACTGCCATCAAGATATTTTTTTCATAAATTCAAATATGTTGACATCCATTTGCTTAATTAAAACTTTTGTTTGAACTCTCCATGGTATAGAACAGGAGTTGACAAACTATAACCTACAGATGAGGCCTAACCTGTTACCTGTTTTTGTAAGTACAGCTTTATCAGATCACAGTCACACCATGAGTCCCCTATTGTCTATGGGAGCTTTCATGCTACAACAGCTGAATTTGGAGGTTGTAAACAAGGCTATATGATTCACAAAGCCAAAAATATTTACAGTCTGGCCATTTCCAAAGAAAGTTTGTCTGCCCTAAATCTAAAAAATAAAGTTCAGGTGATTGGCATGACATGCAGGCACTTCATGAAGTAATCATCAACATCTTAGTTTTATCCTATATTCTATCTCCCTTTCCTACTCTAAATCACAGCCCTATGAAATTGCTGGTAGTTTCCACAATGTATCAGGATGCTTTATTCTCTTCTAAGTAATCCAGAAGTTTGTTTTTGTTTTATTTAGTTCAACTGATTGTTTGATTTCTCTATATACCACATATGACTGAAATTATACTGTTTATCTTTCTGTCTGACTTATTCCACTAAGCATATTTCCCTCTAGGTCCACTCACATTGTTACAAATAGCAAGGTGTCATCTTTTTTCAATAGCTGAATAGTATTCCATTGTGTATATATGCCACAGTTGCTTTATCCATTTGTAAGTCTATGGGCACATAGGATATTTCCAGTTCTTGGCTACTGTAAATAATCCTGCAAGAAACACGGGGGTGCACATAATTCTATGAATTAGTGTTTTTGCATTTTTCTGCTAAATACCCAGAAGTGGGATAACTGAATTGCATGGAGTTTCTTTCCATATTTAGGTGACTTTTAGTCTGGGTATATATTTCTACATTTGAAATCATATTCTCTCACAGTTTTGAAAACATTATGTCATTGTTTCTGAGAAGCCTGATAGCAGTTTGGTTCCTGACATTTTGGATATCTCTGTCCTATAAAATCTTTTTTAAGTTCTAGTTTGGCCTCAGCATTTTTTTAAATATACTCAGTGTTTCAGTTAATAACTTTATATTTTAGTATATTTTTAGGTTTTACAGCAAAATAGAATTAAACAGAAATAGAGTTCTCATACACTCTTTCACCTTCCTTCTCCCCATACACAGTGTCTCCTATTATTTACATCTTGCATAAGTGTGATACATTTGGTAGAACTAATAAGATAAAATTGATGCTTTATTACTATTATTTACTAAAGTCAATTGTGTAAGTTAGGGTTCATTTTTGTGTTGTATATTCTATGGTTTTCACATACATATAAAGATATTTATCCACTTTTACAGTGTCACACAAAATAGTTTCTCTGCAAAATATACCCTGTGCTCTACCTCTTCTTTCCTCCTCTCCCCAAGTTCCTGGCAACCACTGACTTTTTACCATCTCCATAGCTTAGCATTTTTAGAATGTGTATACTTGGAATAATAGTATATCACCTTGAAATTGGCTTGTTTTATTCATCAATATGCTTTGAAGTTTCCACCATGTCTCTTCATGGTGTGATAGTTTATTTCCTTTTGTCACTGAATAATATGCTATTGTAGGTAAGAATGTACCACCATTTATTTATCCTTTCACCTATTGAAGGCATCTTGCTTGGCTCCAAGTTGGGACAACTATGAATAAAGCTGCTATAAACATTTGTGTGCAGGGTTTTATGTGGAAAAAGTTTTCAATTCATTTGGGTAAATATCAAGGAGTGCAATTGCTGGATCACATGGAACACAATGGCAAAGTATCTTCCAAAGTCACCATGCCAATTTATATCCCAACAACAATGAATGAGCAGTCCTCTTGCTCCACAACCTGTTGGATATTTGGTATTCCATACAGATTCTGGGAATTCCAATAGGTGTACCGTGGAATTTCATTGTTGTTTTCATCTGCATTTTTCTGATGACATGTACTATTGAGCATCTTTGCATATGCTTATTTGCCATCTGTAGTTCCTTTGTGAAGTGTCTGTTCCAATCTTTTGCCTATTTTGAAATATGGTTGTTTGCTTTCTTACTGTTACATTTTATCAACAACCTGTTACTATTATAAATATCATCATCAATATTACTAATAGTGAGATAATATATTTATGAGTGCTTACCAAGTACCAGATAATGTGTAAAATGTTTTAAAAGTATCTTGTAAAATCTTTATAACAACATCATCATTTGGGCCTCCCTGGTGGTGCAGTGGGTTAAGCAACGCACTGTGAAGCAAACCGCAGCCACCGCAGCCACTGCAGCACGAGTTCGAGCCCTGCTGCCGGCCAGGCGAGGGACCCACATGG
>JAGFMF010011457.1:2892897-2905249 GCA_019455555.1 Galemys pyrenaicus | reverse complement strand
TTGATCTGCCTGTTCTGCTCCCCGCTTTCTGTGGTGAATCCTCTCACCCCCCCATATCTCTGGCCTGTACCCCAGTGCTTGTATGTGTAAATAAATAAATCTTTAAAAAAAAAAAAATCATCATTTTATGGAAGTTTATCCATGATTGCTGGCTTTAAAAAAATTCAGTAATTAGGGGCCCTCCCTGGGGCGCAGTGGGTTAAGCAACGCACTATGAAGCAAACCATAGTCACTGCAGGATGAGTTCAATCCCTGCCCCCGGCTGAGAAGGTGACCCACATGGCGCAGGCAGACTTTTCCCGCCTCACCCGCTGCTCCCCTCAGCAGTGTATTTCATTAGATCTGCCTGTTCTGTTCCCCACTCTTTCTGGTGGATGCTCTCATCCTCCACACTTCTCACCTATATCCCAGTGCTTCCATGCATAAATAAATAAATCTTTTAAAAAATAAGTAATTATACAATCACATGCAAATAAGCAATAGGTCCAGAATTTCAACCCAGTCTTTAAGCCTCAAGAGCCAGAACCTGAACCACTGCCCAACACTCCCATTCCTTCTTCGGACTTTTGACTGATTTGCTTCTGGTTAAGTGAGAAACATCAAAAAAACAGGGAAAACACTGTGTCAAATGCATGAATCCATTTAGTACTTCCTATATATTTATATCTATATTTGTTTTTGATAAGAAATTGAGGCAAGAAACATACCTACCATTACAGAAAAAACAAAAATCCTCAAAAATGGTTCTTAATTTTTCTACTTACAGTAGAAATAGGTGGTATTTTATTTTCCTATTTAAATTAAAGTCCTTCTTATAGTCAAATAGACAACACTTTAAAATGTAGTTTCCTCCCCAAGTCACTAATGGATGAATTAACAGTTTTTAATTTACTCTGCTATTCTCTTTCATCTGAATGAATTCCTAATCCAAATAAGGTGGTCATTATAACCTACTTAGCATACTGAAAGAGCTGCTTCTTCTAGAGTCATACATAGAGCTCTGGACATTAAGGTAATTAGAAATTATAAATGTTATATACATATTAGGTAAAAGATACAAATAAGGCAGTTTGTTAGACTTAGCAGGCTTCTTGTGGTAATACTAATATACAGTGATAGACTCCCATGCTCTGGGGTGAAAACTTTTAAACCTTTAGAAGGATGCTGCAGGCTCTGCAGCTCTAGGCTGGGTGGCATCTTTCACCATTATGGCTTCCTTCCCTTCTTCTTTGACTCTCCTTGAGGTTTAGATGATTATTAAGATTCTACTTCTGGAATGGGAACTAAGTTCCTTTCTACTCCCACAAAAATGCAGGAATAAGGAAGCCTTTCTAGAGGAGTCAGGATGCTAAGAGAGGATTCCAGCTTTTGTTTTCAATCTTGTCATCTCAGGCCACCTGCAGGCCAGTAATTGAAAGCCAAGGGCTTCCTCACCTGAACCCCTGTGGTTTGGACTCACTTTCCTCCCTCTGCCAAAGGTCTTCTACTCACATTCCTTCCTCTCACTCAGTGGTCACCTTTACCTTTATTCTAAGAAGTCTTAAAGTCATCTGGTCTTTTGCTTTGGTCTTTCCTCTTCATCAGCGCATCTTCTTTCCTTGTTCTGAAATGTAAATGCATAGAATTATTCAATATTTATTGCTGTTAAGACACCCAGCCTGCTCTTAAGAGTCGGACAAGAGTATCATGAAAAAGTGACAAAACCTAGTGAAGGAAAATTACAAAGGTTCTGGAAATCCATGCAGTTTTTGGGATTTCCATCTCTCATCTATAGTATTCAACCACATGAGCTTCCTATAGATAAAATAATCTCGTGGCTTATCACTATCTTCTTTTACTCAGAAAACAGGGTTAAACTGTTAAGCTCTCCTTACCAGACATTATTCCATTTTTTAACCATCACCCAATAAGTAAAAGCTATCTTTGAGCACCTACTGGGAATAAGCAATTAAGATATTGCCTTTATTTATTGTTCTATTTTACCCTTTTTGCATAAACTTCATTTTACAGAAGATGACTGAGGGACATCTGTCATTTGTACCCAAGCACAAATTTTGTGTGCAGTAGAGAACAAGAGTCTGAAGTCATGTCTTTCTGATTCCTCAATCCACCCTTGCTAAAATATTGTCCCTTCTTTCCAAAACTTATGTTGAATATTAGATTAAAATGAGTAACCATTCAGATGCTGTCTAATTCCAAATGAATCATTTATTTTGTGGCGAGCTTATGATGGAGTCACTTCCACAATACCCAAACACCCGTTCTCAAAGGCAGACCAGAATGGGGGAATACTCTTATTGAGTTCTACTTGAGTAAGAGTTAAGTCATTCCTCAATTATCCTATGGTTCTACCTCCTATACCATAGGTCTCTTTAAAATACAAACCAGGCCAAATTCATAACTTTCAATATAGTTACTCCAACTAGAGTATATAAAGAAGGCTGAATACTGAGCGATACTCACATATCTTTATTAAAATGTTGAACTCAGCTGTTCACACATCCAGTTCAAGAATGCTGTTTCATCATTTTCATGGTCGATAATAATAAAAACAATAACTAGAAAACATATTACAAATTTAAGTGGCATCTAACAATGCAGCATATGAAACAGTTCAGGTAAAATTTCCCATTAATTCTTCTTTCAACCTGTCAGCTAACAAATAAGGAAATATCGAGGAAATTAAGGTCTGACTAAATTGTCTAAAATTATGAAGTTTTATAATATAGACCCAACGTCATTACTTGTTCTTCTAAATTTTTAGTTTAACAAACAAAGCTCCATTGTGCTGCCTCTGCATATTGGTAAAGGCAGAGAAGAAATATTACAGAAGCATCAATACAAATTGACCCTTCACCATTCCTTTAGTACAGCAGGATGAACTCATGAATTTATTGCAAAATTTAAACAATTAAAATGCAATACCAAAATTTCAATGATACATGCAAAATTTAAATAACTAAATCCATGCAACAAATATATTCTTAATGTCCCTCACAACTGAAGAACTGAATTGTCAAAAGTCACCAATTAAGGGATAATTAGGGTTGGCCTGATTAAAGTTTTCCATTTCAAAATACTTCTTAAAATGTGTGATTTAAAAGCAATTACATAGAAGATGAACCAAAAAAACCTATCATGGAATTTGTAACATTTGGGATTTTTTCAGTTCACATACCTTTATGCCCTAATGGCAGGAAAGTAGTGGTTATAAGATGTGGTGATACCAGCTAACTCAGAACTGTTAAGTATGTCCCTATAGCAAGTACAGAATAACTCCTATATCAGTATTTTCATGCAATAGGTTTATATTTTTAAATTTCTTTGTGTTCAGTAAAGAAATATTGTGGTCAAGATACTCTTTTATTTCTCACTAAATATAAGGATCTTCAAATCCACTATCATTTTAAAGATTGTTCCTTTAATGAAGTTTTTACAATGATGTCAATATAGAATGCTCAGCTTCAAAATACTTTCTGGACCTTATCTTTGCTGGGGACGAAAGGACAACATAATTACCTGTCTCTGAAACATGTGTCTGCCCCATATACAGCTTCTCTCTTCTCTATCTATCAGCTTGAGGCGGCTGCCTGGCTCTGATTGCTAAGGTAAAAATGACCAAGGGCAGCAACCGGCCCTGAGCTTATCAAGGTGGGCACGACTATCATTACTGCAGTGCTGGAGGGACCTAGGCAAAGCCCTGACCACACACATACACACCCTCCTCTTCGTGGCTTTGCTGCCAGCAGAACTGCCAGCAGGAGCTGATGGGGTGGCTAGAAATAGCCATGTGGGCAATTTAATATCCCAGTGCAGGGCAATGACAATAAAATCAAATAAAAAAGACAGACATGACCATGATCACATGTGATTTCCAGTGTGCTCACAGGAGTATCCAACCTCGGGGCACAAATCAGGAGGAGTTTTAGCCTCTTGATAAAACCGGATACTATTTTATCATATAGAAGATACAGAAGCACCCAAGTAGTCAGGTACACACACACACACACACACACACACACACACACACAAACACACAGGGATTTATATGTGATTAAATATATTAATGACTTCAAATATATCATAGCTTTTTTAGATCCATTTTCTTCACCTAAACAGTGCATTATTAGTATGCTGACATCCCTACAACTGTATCTTAATATCTACTTGGTAAGTTATCCCATAGATACATGTGTTTAACCAACTCAGTGCTTGATAATAGATAGTTCCAGGTTGGGGTCATTTTTAATTTATTTTTTTATTAAATTAGTTTATTTATACATATTTGACATCAATTGTAGTCCCCATGCAGTTCCCACCACCATTTTACCAGTGCACCCAGGGTCATTTTTAATGCCGTGAGAAACAGAAAAGGAAAGATATATTTGTACACCTTTAAAATAATCTCCTTAGATAAAATTTACAGAAGTGAAATTATTGGTGAAAAGCCTTTAAGCATGTTAAGACATTGCCACAGTGGTATCTAGAAAAGTTCACATATTGCAGGAGAGAATAACACTGGATTAAAGAAAATTGACTATCTGACATGTGGGGATTTAGAATACCTTTGAATGAATGGAATTTTATTTGACTCAATGAGATTGAACAAGATTTCATAAATTCATTATCGTGTCTCTTATTAATTCTCCCAATTGTAATTAAATTTTTCATTGAATTTTATCTTTTTATTGATTGATAGAAAACTGTTGAGAATTTTTAAATAATATTTAGTTAAATATTTTATAATTTTGTCAATTTGAAGTTTGTCTCAAATTTATGGGGTTTGAGGACACAGGGAGTTTCATGTGGTTAAATGCATGAATGATTTCTATATAATAAGTATTTTGTTTACCTCTTCTAATTTTAGCCTTGGGAATTGCACAGCTACCTAAAAATCACATAAACATATCGGTTTTACATGAAACTCATTGCTTAATAAAGAATTCCTTTTTGTTTTATTTAATATGAAATATGAATCTATCCAAACCTCTCAGCATTTCTAGATATCAGAAATATGAAATCCTTCTAGATTTATTTATGAAACAAATTAGTGTACTGTTGTACAACTATAAGTCCACATCAATTTCTTGTCAAATTTGTTCCTGAGGGGCAATGGGAGCAAAAGAGAGAGACCTGTCAAAATATTTTTAAATGTTTTCTGCCCCTCATCAATAAATGGGTTTCTGATATTTATTTAGTTTTGAGTCTAGGTTTAGGAAGAAGGAAGAAGTGACTTGGAGAAATTTAAAAAGAAACTAAGGAACAAAGAAAACCATCACTTTTCATCTCCGTTAGATTCTGCAAAGATGAGTCAGGCAGAAGAAAGCGATTGTGAGATGCCATTTCTCTTGCCTCTGTTACCATACAAGCAAGGTGATGTTTTCACACTTGAGGAAGGTGGTCCTTTAAATACACTGAGGTAATTATGGGGAAGTACAAAATATTCAACAGCAGCATCCCAGGTCATAGAATAAGAGCCCTAAGTCCCCCAAGAAAAGACTTCAGATAGCCAGAGCACAGTTTGAGTCCATGACGGAATAACCAACTAAGTTTCTCTGCAGGTTGCCTGCATGTGTAAGAGACCCATTTCTGTGAGTCCATAAAATAAAATAGAGGAACTAAAGATCAGTAGACCTAGCTCCAGCCAAGACTCCTCTCAATATGGGAATTTGAAACAAGGGGCATATAATGATGACTGTTGACTACAGTGTGTAGTTCCATCACATCTCTTCAAAAAGTCAGATGTAATCAGTGATACCACAAAATTACCAGGGAGGGAACAAATCTGGTTTGTCATTTGATGATAGTCACACAAAATGATGCAAATAGCATTGTGTAGTCTCAAGGAATTCATTTCTTTTGTCTTCACATTCATATGATCTAAATCACCACCCCTTAGTCTGTGGTCTTGAAAAGGCAAACACAAGAATAATCATTTGCTTGGTCATACAAACAGATTATTGATAATTTCTTTAAAATGCATTTTTAATTATTGTGAAAAAAAACATTATAAATTTGAACTAAATTCCACTATTCCTTCCCTTTATCTAACTCTCTCCCACTGACTAGAATGGGGGATGAGAGGGACACAAGTAGAACATGAGGACAGTTTTATAAATTGCTTTGCAGATCCCATGTGATTGAATTTGTTATACCCATCCATACATACACACATGTGTACACACACATTTCCCCTCCTTATTTTCCCAGTTGTTCTGTAATGATAACATATTGTGTTTTCTTAAGAGAAGAAACACTCATCTTTGAAATTTTAGCCAGTCTTCTTGAAAATTCCTTAGTAACGATGCATTTCAGGACACTTTAAAAGGACTTGGAACATTTTAATTAAAACATGCTCCTACATTTTATTTCATAAGCTACTTGGCAAATCTGAGTTTAACCAACACAAGTAGTCATGCATCTTGGACATTCAATATTTATAATTCATATATAAAAAGACTTTGCCAAATTTTTTCATTTGAAAATTGTATTTCATAAATGAATTAGACAAGAGATATCTACACATTTTAGCTTAGACCTGGGTGTTATTTAATAATTAATTAATTAATTGAAAGAGACTATTAAACAATGCCTCGTTGCAAAGCACTTGAAAATACAAAACAGCTTTCCCAGGTCCTTTCTGAGTCACCCTTAAATGGATTTGTTTAATCTTGAATTATAGTCAAAGTTGTCCTTAGATACAAATAAAATTATGATGGTGAGGTTGAGAGTTCACATTTACTTAGCACTTTAAATGCCTTGTAGAACTAATCCTTCCAACAACCCTTTAAGAAGATGCTAAACTTACTCATATTTTAACAGTTTTAGAAAATTGGAACACAAGGAGGTGGAATGTGGTCAAGATGCAGGTTGAAAACCCAACTTTGCCAGAACCCACACACTAAGCCAGGAAACTTCCTGCAACTCACCCAGTTAGTTCACTCAGGGCTGAAAAAGTCTATTAGTGCACTAAAAATCTGATATTGAAGGATTCAACTCCATTAAACATGCTAAAATGACCTTCTCACACTGACAGTTTGTAGCTTCTTCCGTCTTCAAAGTGCCTCACTTCCATCTCCACATAGCTTCTCTGACTCTGCTTTCTCTTGCCTAACTCTGATAAGGACCATAATGATTACTTCAGACTCATGTGAGTAAGATGGGATAATATTCCCATCTCAAGATCTCCAGATCTTGATCTTCCAGAGACTAAGATATGGATTTAAGGACATTTATTCAGCCTTACAACCAAGTTTCCATCATGATTACTTAGAGATCTGCCACTCTTTGTAAATAATGAACTCAACACAAGTGGACACTGGAGTTGGACTAACACAACAATAATTGCAGATTTCTTCAGAAAACATCTACTTCTCTATCCAAATTACCTAAATTATAATATGTGGCTCTGTTCACTGAATCCACACATCCATATGCATTAGGAAAGAAAGGTAGCAGCCAAAAGTTTTTGCAAATATTTCTAATAAAGGAAAGCATCTACTTGGATATGCACCGGTAGTGGAACTACTTTGAAAAGCTTTGGGGAAAGTTTGTTTATACAGTCTCTGAGCTCAGTTTAGCAGGGAGATATGAACCTACAAATGCACTCATTTCTAAAACCATATACACATGAAATTATGCCTGGATTCTAACTAACTAGAAGACAATCAGGAAAGAAGAAGTGATATAAAGTATTTAAGGTCATTATTACATTCATATCTTTACTCTTTTTAATATTTTAACAGAAACACTTAGACAAGCTTATACATACAATGAACATCTACTTATGAATTAAATATCCATCAATGTCAGATCAGAGTTTTACTTTCTCTTTTACTTTTAGAGTCAATGTTTTAAAATATAATCTCCAGTGCTCTCTCTAAAGTAACAAAATGATTTTATTTATAAGTATCTTATGATTATTCAGTCTCATTCTTTCCATATGCCTCTGGCTGTGCTATCCTGAGAAAATGTTAGTAAAAGATTCCCCATGCTATTTGAACTCTTTTAAAAAAATAGTACCCATACAAAATTCCAACTAAAATATCATGCTTTCAAGCATTATAACCATTTTCAGGCAATTTGAATTGTTATCTTCTTTATTCAATGTTCAAATTGCACAAATGTAAAATAACTATCATACATTTCAATTTTCAAAGCATTGGAAATTAACATGGCGGAAAGATTGACATATTTCCAACAGCAGGAAGGTTTTAATATCAGATACCTCACCTTCTAATTTATGGTTTTGTAATATTTTACTCAGTTTGAAAGATTTGTTGTCATCTAATTTAAATAGCAATTATTTGGTATCTCATTGTGAATAATCTATGCCCATATAAGTTTGTATCATTAACTCTAGAAAATCATCATTTATGCATTCACTTCATTCAATCATTTAACAAATATTTATCAACTGCCTACAACATGCCAGATCAGGCACTAAGCTAGTTACTAAGACAGAACGATGAACGAAATTAAGAAACTTAATTCTCATTCTTTATAAGAAGTTAGACATTGCCTTACTCTTCATCAATGCCTCAAATCCAATTTGTGAGAGCATAAATAAAAACAAAAAGCACTATATATATATATATATATATATAATTAAGTTCCAGTGCATGCTTTCACTATTTTTAGCTTTGTGAACTCAATGTCGAATCAAATACATCAACTCTTCATTGCCAGTCTTGATTCCTTAGTGCATTTAGGATATTGTGTTTTCCAGACATGTATTAGTACAAAGACAGTTGATTGAAAACAGTCCACAGTATCCCATAGAAAAGGAAAAGTTATGTGCCCTTTTCCCTTGAACTCCTTCTTCTTCTTCCTCTTCCTCTTCCTCCTCTTCCTCTTCCTCTTCCTCTTCCTCTTCCTCTTCCTCTTCCTCTTCCTCTTCCTCTTCCTCCTCTTCTTCTTCTTCTTCTTCTTCTTCTTCTTCTTCTTCTTCTTCTTCTTCTTCTTCTTCTTCTTCTTCTTCTTCTTCTGTTGTTGTTGTAGCTGTGGCTCTTTCACATTTCTCTTAGTAATGAAATCATCCAATATTTTCTCTTGCCTTCTGACTTGTTTCACTGAGTATAATTCCTTCTAGCTCCATCCATGTTTTAATAAATCGCCCTAGTTTCTCATTTTTGATTGCTAAATAATATTCCATCTTGTATATGTACCACATCTTCTTGATCCAGTCCTCTACTTTTGGGCTTTTGGGTTGTTTCTAGGTCTTATCAATTACAAATAGTGCTACAATAAACATAGGAGTACAGGTGCTCTTTTGGGTCAGTGTTTTTGTGTCTTTTGGGTAGATTCCTAGGAGTGGGATTACCAGATCATATGGTAGTTCCATTTCTAGTAGACTGAGGAACCTCCGTACGGCCTTCCATAATGGTTGGATTAGCTTGCATTCCCACCAGCAGTGTAAGAGAGTTCCTTTTTTTCCACATCCTCACTAGCATTTGTTGTTTGTTTTTTTTTTTTTTTTATGTGTGTCATTCTTACCGGTGTAAGGTGAGTATCACTATTTCCTAACCTCAGCCCTTCATCAGTGAAAACATGATCGCCAGGGAAGAGCAACATCACGGATGATGATAGAAACCTGCATCCTAGCATGACATAAGTTAAAACCATGACAGTCACACCACATTGCAGTTCCGGACTGCTAAATCCTTATTAATCTTTGGGGAAATTTTCAAACTGATGTTGAGTCTGACCTAGAATATATTTGATCTGAAGAGAAAAACACAGTAGCTATTCAAATAACAGACAACATTTTCCCTTACCTTACATCATTCATTTTTAGCCAAGGAGGTATAAAAAAAAAATCTCATGACTTAAAGCACACATAAGACATTTATTCTCTAATTGGAAGAGGAAAAAAGGATATGACATTGATCTAATCTAAAAAACCTGGGAAAAGCATTGCACAAATGGCTTCCCAGTTGCACTGTGCTATAACAGAGGTATAAATGCCAGTGTGGGAAGACTTTACAGGAGCAAATGGGGAAAATGGATATAAGAGAGACTGCAAAGATATCTCTGAGGAGGAAAACAAAAGAAATGAAATGAAATAAATAAAATAAACAATCAAATTGGACAAAGGAAACTCAATTCTTGCTTATGAAATAAAAAAACATTCCTATTTGTAATCATCAAGGTTTTGACATTTGGCAAGACAACACAGATTTCATGTGCTTCTAGATTTATAAAATAGAAGGATTTGAAAGAAATCAAATTATGTGCACCTGAAAGATCTATGAAAATTGGGTTGTCAAAACAAGAGAACTTCCTTCCTCAATAGTTCTTAAGGCAAGATGACTTATCACTAGCAATGCCAGAAATATGATAATATACTGCACGTGGTAAAAAATATTCTTCCACATTTATAACAATCTGAGATTAAAATGCTAGTTTTTGCCCCTGTGTTATTTTTCATAATCTTCCTTAGTAGTAGAATTTGATTCTTGACTGACTGGGTATGCTGTATCTTGGAATAAAGACTACATTTGTCTGTCTTCTTGCAAGTAAGTGTGTTGCCTGTGTTATTGAGTGATGAACACTGAGATCTAAACAGAACTGTCTTCAAGAAGCAATACTAAAAGAAGGTCAAATCCAAATTTGCCTCTTCTTCCTTCCTGTAATCAAGAATGCTAATGTGATTCTTGAAGACTAAAGCAGGGATCTATTGTGTAGTTTATGTTTAGAATGATGAAAAAAAAAAAATAGAAGTGGTAGTGAAGCAACCAGAATTCTTCTAAACTACTAACCCCTCAATATCATTTATGTGACAGAGAAATGAAATGCTATATTTTTAAATAATTTATTTAGGGATGTTGCCAAGAGCTAAAAGTTACCCTAATGGTAAGGAATCATTGATTAATGTAAAAAGCTTGTTTTTTCATAAGTGACTTATACCAGTGACATTTTCAACAAATATAATACATACAAATTTGGATTCTTTGTTGACCCTTGTAAATATTTACCCCAATTACTTGAGACATAAAACATTATCAGCAATTCTAGTAAGTCTGCAAACAAAATGGAAATATTTTAATTAAACTTTGCATTTTGAGCAAAAAGCATAGAAACTTCATAAATACATTAACTATTAAAAATGCAATCAACAATAAAAATCTCCTCTATCTCTACCAAAGCAATGGGCTCAAGAAATTTTGTTAATCTTCCCTGTGTTTTACAAATTATTGCAGAATCTAAACAGAGAAAACATTTTTTCAAACCCTTTTATAAGGCTCATAAAAAAAAAAGCAACTGATGGAAGAAAATGATAAAAGATAATCATGGACCAAGTTTATTAAGTTAGAAATGAATATTGTTAATAGAGATGTTAGTAACTTGTGTTTTTAAAATAGCAGATTCATAAGCAATTTTTACCCTAAAATTATAATGTTAAAAATATATCAAAAGACAGGAAAAAGGTATATAAGGTATCCAAATCGGGAAAGAAGAAGTAAAATTATCACTGTTTGCAGACAATATGATAATATCCATAGAGAACCCCAAAAACTCTACAGAAAATCTAATCAAGCTAATAGGCCGGTTTAGCAAAGTAGCAGGATACAAAATCAACATATAAAAATCAGTACCTTTCCTTTATACAAACAACCAAGCTGAAGAAGAAGAAATAAAAAAACATCCGCTTTATGATTGAAACCAAAAAATTTAAATACTTAGGAATATATCTAACAAAAGAGGTGAAGGACCTTTACAAAGAAAATTACAAAACATTGCTAAAAGAAATAGAAGAAGATACAAAGAAATGGAAAAACATCCCTTGCCCATGGATTGGAAGAATTAACGTCATCAAAATGGCCATCCTACCAAAAGCAATCTACAGATTCACTAATATTCCAATAAAAATTTCAATGTCATTCTTCAAAGAAACAGAAAAAATATTGATGAAATTCAAATGGAGACACAAAAAACCTCGAATAGCCAAAGCTCTCCTAACTGAAAAAAAGGGAAGTGGAGGGATCACACTTCCAGACTTCAAACTTTACTACTAAGCCACTATCATAAAAACTGCATGGTACTGGAACAAAAACAGACACATAGACCAATGGAGACCAATGGAATAGAATAGAAAGCCCAGAAACAAACCCACAAACTTATGAACAACTAATCTTTGACAAATGAGCAAAGAATATGCAATGGGATAAAGACAGCCTGTTCAATAAATGGTGCTGGGCAAACTGGACTGCTACATGCAAAAGACTGAAACTAGAATACTGCCTTTCACCAAGCACAAAAATCAACTCAAAATGGATTAAGGACTTAGACATAAGACCTGAAACCACAAAATATCTAGAAGAAAAAGTAGGCAAAACCCTACATGACATAC